>JAWWLV010000179.1:5602629-5613493 GCA_035041135.1 Platyrinchus mystaceus
AGAAGTGTGAGAAAATCAGTGCAGTAAAATAAAATGACCTTTACTATTGTTCTGCCTAATTATTGCAGGTTCCAGTATTTAATCATAAAAGATGACCAGAACAACTAAGTACTTAAGGGTAGAACAACAGTACCAACTGCAGAAATGTTTCACAAACAATTTCAAATTAATACAAATTGAGGCATTTCCTCAAAGCAGCATTTACACTCATAAACATGCATGTATCTACATGGCTTCTTTGCTTCTCTAACAGCTACAAACAGCATCATAGTTCAAAAATTCACTTTTCTGGCACACAAAAAGTTCATGTTTCAACACGTAGAATTCCAACTTTCAGAAAACAAATTTATGATTAATCTGAAAATACATGCCCAAGATATACATCTATATTAAATCAACTATGCTTATATTAGAAAGATTTACCTTAACAATTTAATTAAAATGCTGATTTATAAGGAATTTCCCCCAAATCAGTCAATAGGAATGAAAAACATCCAAAGTAGCAGTTCCTGTTCACTTAGACTTCTGAGATCATTACACTAAGACAGCACAGAAGGAGAATAGCTACTCACTACATCAAATATAATTTCTTCTACGTAACTAATGGTAGAACATACCTTTGACTTTATGCTTTTCTTTTCTCTGTTTACCTGTATTTCATATGGGCTTCTATTAAGACTATAAAATCATCCAGGCCCATCTAACTACTTGTATACTTGTCAGTTTGTTTACAAAAATGCAGAAGACAAGCATGTTTCATCCTCCATGATTAGAAAGAAGTAGAATATGGTGAGACTTATTACTCTTCCTGAGCAGCATATAGAACAGGTACACCAGAATGTTATCTAATAAACAAGGTTGTTCAAAGATACAAGGAGGCAGAAATGTTTCTAGTGTTTTGTCAGCTTCAAAATCAATGCTGCCTGATGATCTCACATTTCCAGTTCTCCTTGCTGTGTATGGGAAGGCCAGTCAGGTGTTGAGGGTGACAGCACAGCAGGCAGGGCAGTGACTTTGCCAGAACAGTCCCCCCACTGTCCCCCACTGCTCAAACAAGGACAGCAAAGCAGGACCAGTGATGGGGACAGAGTTAGGCAACAGTCCAGCTTGCCAGACAACTCTGTACTAGTGAGGCAGGTGCCAAGCCAAGCCTGGAAGCCAAAAGGCCTGGGTTTAAACGCAGCTCCTGAGTCAGTGGGCAGAAGTGTAAGGCTGGGGGCCCCAAGTGAGGCTTCTCACAGCTCTTTCTCACCACTGAGTTGCTTCCACTTCTGACAGATCAATCTCACAACTTGACTGTTCCACAGCAGTCTAAATAAAAGCTATATGGCTGTGCCACACCAGAGCTGACCTCAAACACAGACATGTAAATGCTTGGGATGATGAAAAGAGACTGCAGAGGCAAATTACAGAGAGAGATGGTTTCTGACCCACCAGGGCAATCAGTGTTCATCAGTGCCCTGGCAGCAGCACTGAGCAACTGCTCTGAGTGTAACCTGCGGGCAGCAGAGCTTGGAAGGCCCCAACATCTGAACACTTGTGTATCTAGTTCAGTAAATCTTTGTGAGACAAACAGTTCAAGGGACAGAAACAGAAGAGAAGAAAGTTTAAGATCCAATATGATTTGTTTTTCTTCTGTGATAGACACTCAAAAAAATGAAACCAAAATACAATCAATAACTGGATTTCATTTACCCTGGGTCCCAAATATCAAACTGCTCCACTTGTAACCCTTTAGTCCTGCACTCTACTCTGTACATAAAGGAGCAATTTATATCATATGTGTCCCCAACAGAAGCATTTTCTCCCTCAGATATATTTTGCTCCTCTTTTTTTTACTCCTGGATTAGCTTTTGAAACCAATGAACACTTCATACTTAATCATTCAAAGCTTCTCAAAAACTTCAACTCTAAAAGAATTTCCAGCATGGTATTATACCCATTTCACCAATCAGGATGTTGAAAAAGGAAGTCCACAGATAATATATTCACTGAACAGATGAAGAAAACCCTTGATCCTAATCTTCTGCTTACATTCTAAATAAATTCAAAAGTGATTTAGATCAAGCTTCTCAAAAATCTAAAAGAAAATCATACAGTATGAAATGCCTACTCATTGCCAGTTATGTCACTGAATATCCTAGGGCAACCTCCACTTCCAGTGCTAGTTTTAGTGAAACTGCAACTAAGCATTTAGTTTCATTAAAAATATGTTTAGTGTTAGCTTTAGTAATTTTTAGAGGAATTAGCAAGTCATTAATATAGCCCTAATCAGGATTCAAATTACTGCCTGTCAAATTTTTGAGTTATTTTGCAGGCAGAGCTGTCCTGGACTGCCTGCAGTGCCTGTCAGATGTGCACCAGAGCACTGAATATTGGCACAGTGCAGTAAGTTTATTTTATATTTTCTCCCCTCATGGAAAGATATTAGGCTTTGCTAACACCAGCTTCAGTGATCGCTAGGAAATAATGTTTATTGAAATGGAATTAAGATACACATAATGTAACATTCATCTAAGGATTCTTTCAGCTCGTTCTTTGACATGATGGTAACTTTTCCCAAATCAGACTTGCAAACCCAGATATTCATATAGAATCAATAGCTTCTAAAATGGGTATAGCTCTCTCATATTTATCATTACAGTATAAAAACATGTCTACTTGCAATGGTAAAGCATATAAAATTGAGGATGAAATTATATTGTCAGCTCTCTTCTCATCTTGGCAGAAGTAACTTGAACAGATAGAGAATGTTAAATAGTGAATTAGTCTCTAATTCCAGAAAAAAAAGTGCTAGATCACCCAATATCTCAACAAAAAAACGTAAAGAAGTTTAAAATTATTCTTTCTGTTAAAGATTTCAGTTGTTAAAAGACATTTTAGGGATTTAATGGTTCAGCCAGCCATCTACAGTAGATTGGACTTCAAGACATGCTTTAGGATTCCGTGCTTTGGAAAGGATGAAAAGTCCTCATAACGGAGGAAATGGAAAAAAAAAAATAAACCCCAAAATTAATATGCAGACTTGTGAGAATATGAGAAAAATACCTGAGTGAAAATCAATAGGGAGGGAAGAGGTAAGGAGCATCAAAAGTTTGGCAGTTTTGAATATATATGCTCTCTTTTGATTTACTCTCTTATGAGAGAAATTACCATATTTTATTGATTTCAAATATGTTTTAAAAGATCAACAGAAAGAAAGCTATACCAGTATTTTCACTTAAGTTCGCTATAATGCAGTAGTTAGTTGGAAATGCAGAAATTAAGTTACAAAAAGCAACTAAAATTAAAATTTTAATGTGTTTAAAGTACTTATTTTTTTAATAAAATTGGCTCCAGTCAGTCCTACTACATACTTGCTATAGAAGTTCCAGTTGAAATAAACAATTGCCAAGTAAAATGAGCTTTAAAACTCCAGGAGTATGAAGAAAGAACACTTTCACTACTTGTAGATACCTTACATTGCAAAAAAAGTTACAAGGAAGGTATTTAGTGTACTTTATTATAAATAAGATACAACTTGGTGCACTTTTATGTACTGTAATACAATCACACATTTGGCAGATATTGGGTAAGATTTCCTAAGCTAATAAAATGTTTCCAGCTCCTGATAGCCAGGATAAATTCATTATTCTGTTGGTTCAACCTGCTATGTTTCAAAAAATGTTGCTGGTTATTCTTAGTCTACTTTAACTCTTAGGTGCTCAGAAAGACAGGGTTGCAAACAATATTATTAGTAAATATTTTAATATTACAAATATGCCACACTTGTTTGCAGGACATTTGGAACCAGTTTGGAGCCCAATGAAAGGACAAGCCATCAGGGGCTAAAAGACATAAAAACATTGCAGTTTTACACTTTCTCTAAACTTCTTAGGTGACAAATGTGAATAAAAACGAAGATGTCTATATTCTTATCCTCTATTCCCCTTCCCAAAATAATTGTGTTTTCCTGGTATACAGTTCCAAAGTATGTTTCTCCCAGTAGATAAAATTTTCTGCTAGCTTCTGATTAACTCTTATTTCATCCAATACTTACTCTGCATCTTAATATCAGCTGCATAAAGTGCATTTGTATCATTAAATGTATCAAACATAATGGCTTTACAAATACTCTATGAAAAGATTAAAAACTTACTGAGCTTTTTAACCGGGTTTTTTTAAAAAGCAGATTATGCACAGAAAGCCTCTCACCAGGGAACCCAGAAGAGGCCCCTGTGGTGTTTCCACACCCAGTCAATTAAAGGATTACTACTATTAAAAAACAAGTCTTTCTTTGGGACTGTAGATTTAAGCGCATTATCTGAAATTGGTAGGGATCATCTTTGCTTGTAAAATGCCAGTAGGCTTACTGACATCGAATTTTGAGCTAGGCATCTTGGAGACCAGCACAAAAATTCTGAGAGGCTTCTACAATAAGACAGAACAGATCTTATACCAACTTCTATTAGTGCAGAAATGTAATTCCTATATTTTGAGTTGTTTTTTGACAGGAACATTTATCAGCAAACCCCTTCCATTTTCTCTCCAATGACTAAGAACTTGTGTCCAAACTGGATCTCATTTGTTGTGTCTAAGGCAATCATTCCTAGAGAAAAGGATTCATTTGGCTATCAAAACTATGTGTGCACAGCACAAAATACTTTTTTTTTTCAGTTTTAATTTGAAATTGATCCCATACTGACACTAATTAAATGTCAACAAGGTGTCCACTGCTTTTATATTATGGAATGCTGTAACTGCTTTGGTAGCTAAAGGCCAATAGGTTGATAAAAATAAAACAGGTGTGTTAAGAACAGAAGAAATACTACATTTATTACACAGGCATAGTTGTTGTCGTCACTGAGGACTGGAAAAAGGCAGAAAATAGAAAATTAAATAGACATTCAATATTAGGACATTCTTTTATATTGAAAAATGTAAAAGATAACAGAGATACATACATTTACATACTTCAGGCTCAGCCTCTGACCTTCACAATGTCACCCAATCCACAATAAGTCTTTTGGATTCAGTTTGACTACTGTGGCTCATAGATTGGCCAAAGCACAAACCAAAATTGCTATGAAAGATGGTGCAATTTCTGTATACAGCCACCTCTGGATTAAATGCTGTTTTAGGGCTCTTGCAAACTTAATTTACTTAAGATGTATTGCAAAAGGTGACAAATATGGTTGGCATTTGGCCTTCAACTATCTACCATTCATTATTTCCTCACAAAGGTCAGAACTGAGGCTTTATACCAAAAAACAGCTTCAAGCAAAACATCTGGGGGGGGAAAAGCTTCAGGGACTAGTTCTGCAAGCTTTATGTGAATGACTGAGTCCTGCAGTGCCTCTTGGTTTCACAAACTTGAGTGGAAACACTCAACAATATGTTGTCCTAAAGATACTCCCAAGGCATCAAGAAGGTAAGACGAAAGCAAAACAAAACAAACTAAAATAAAGAGATACCCTTTGGCCAAAGAAATCAAGCACTACTCATGCAACATACCTCTCTCTCTGTTAAATGAGGCAAGTAGCTGACAGGATCAAAAGTAGCTGTGGTCTGGATGTGCCTGTATTTTGAAAAGAAAATAAAAAAAAACCAGCAGATGGATGAAACAAAGTATTTAAGCAGCTTACTTGGCAGTAATATTAATTTTTTCACTTGACCAGCAAATACTGGATTAGTTACAAGTCCTGCCATGGCAGGTGGCACCTATAGTTCTGGCAATCATAGAAAACATTTAACTGTGCCTAAAAAGTTTAGATGAAATAAAGAAGCCAATTACAAAGGGTGGGACACAGCCACCTTTGAAGTGATATTACTAGAGAAGTTAAAAAATGGGATAAATGTCTGCTTAACGTTATTAAATAGAATGATGTGATCAGAAAGGTGCTGATTTTATATACAGAGATTAAATGTATACCTCAATGTTTACTATCATACTTAAGTTCCTTGTAGAACATATTTTATCTGCCTTTATCCCATAGCAGGATCCTTCTACTTGTGCTTTTTAAGTCCTTTTATCTTAATTAGGGAATGTAAAACTACACAGCAGGCTCTTCCCCACAGAAATACACATTATTAATGTAACCTAAGCAGTTAAAGTTCTATAGTAGAGCTCACTGAAGAGAAAGGGATATATAGCAAGTAAGAGGTGGGATTTAAAATACTTCAATGACACACATAATCTCAATACCTTTAATTTTCCTGATCTGCTCCAGACAGAAAAGATCTAAATAACATTCAGGAGAGTTACTGGTCCTGATCATGCTGAACAGAACTGCTCATGCAAAATACATAGAATCAAAGATTTCTGTCATGAGAAAATCTCAAACATTTACTAACAGGGCAGTTTTGGAAGCTTTTCATCTACAAATTGAACTGTCATTTACACGACTTATCAATGTGCACAGCCAAAGCTTAGCATTTCAGAAAGCACCCGCAATACCACCCTATTACCTTTACCTAATCTAAGTGAAGTTCTAAACAAATGTCTTTGGTTTTCTCAGTAGCCTTATTTGTGCAGCCAGAGTCATGATGATATCCTGTGATATTAATCTTGACCAGGCCATGTGAAGCACTCTAATCACCACTCAACCTTGCTTCCTAATTAGTTCTCTATGAAGTTATACATATGCAATCTGTTTTTCTTTGGTAAGGAATTGTTTACAACCACCTCAAAAGTAACCTGTAAAAAGATTGATAAAATACACTTTATCTTCTTCTGTTAGAACAAAATTGACTGAGAATCAGGTTTTAGTGGAAAACAGTCTCCACTTAAACAATACAAGATTTACCACTGCTCCATCATAGGAAACTTTATATCATGCACACTAACATAACCTCTGGGACAAAATGTCCCTTAGTGCATATGGTCACTGCTGGCTTTTAGAAATCAGGTAAGATGCCTCAGGGTAAAAAAGACATTTCCTACCACATTGCTTCAAGCATTTTCAGAAATAAGAGGGAATGCAATGTCACCATCCAGAAAGAAAGAACGTGTTTATGAAGTTCTGTTTAACTGACCTACAAGCATTTTTTCCACTGCTTTTATCCAATTTGCTCAAGTTCCTGGCAAAAACGCAATCTAAAACGATTTCTAACTTCTCTACTTCATTCCCTACAAAGTATCCTCTTTATCTGAAAAATTAGCTTATCATTAGATCTGTGGCAAATTCCTTCACAGATGGTCTTTCTTTATCTTTTCAATTCCTTAATTGGATCTTTATTTTGCAGTGATCAAGCTTAATAAAGGTCCATTTCACAAGATATCCTTCATACAGCTATCACATTGTCTACAAATGTAGTTTTCAATCCCAAACATTCTTTAAGGAATGTTTCTTTAAATATGCTAAATTTATACCTAAATATTTTCTAATTCAGTTTTGCATAATCTCAGAATACCATAAAAACTTTGCAGACTGTTTTTGTTAATAATTACACAAATGGGAATGTTTATAGACAGCCTTTATCCCACCATTTTTATTGCCATGTTTTCTTTAATTGTTACTTTTCACTTTTCATAGTAATTCTTCATCCAATACTTATCTGCACATTCAAATTTCAAATTAATTTTCTTATAGACCTTTTCACAAATAGAAGTTATCAGAAATCAGTGACATATATAGTAATGTTATACATTTGCAAATTAAACACACCAAAATTTGCTCTGCCACAGTAGTGATTAACCATATTATAAAATTAGTTTCCACGATTATTTTCTCCAGACTAAACAGAAATCTCAACTAAACTGCTTAAGAAAAGTTGAATACAATTCAGTCTTCACAATTAAATCAGAAGGGAAAGTTAAGATTTACTGCATCAGGGAAATAATTTCTTGGGTTATGCTGACCTTGATTAGAAAGAGAAATAAGTATTTGGGAATCACAGAATGCGTAAATTCGGTTGGAACCCCAGTGGGTCATCTGGTCCACTATCTCCCTGATCAAACAGGGTAGAAACTAAAACAAACAGAGTCTAGGAAGTTGCCATCACCCTATTTGGGAAATTTACTTGGAGGACTTCAATACATTGCTATTTTTTCGTTATATGAGCTTCTAAAAATATTGCTGTTTTCTGTAATAATGTAATCTCTTTCATGATCCCTAAGAGCCCACAGTTTCCTTCTCCCAGCTTGCAATGAAGATAGTAAGAAATTTTTCACAGCAACCTAGGGCTACAAACTACTTCCTTCCAGAAGCCTCCCATATTATCACTTCCCAAGCTGTGTAACCTACTAAATTCTAATAGGATTAACTTGGTATCAACTGTAACATGAACTAATGGACATGTAATGAAGTAGCTCAAAGCCACTGTGATACACAAGTAGATAACTAGATAAGTTTCTCTTCCACTTGCTCATCACCCAAACATTTTGCTTTTTTCTAAATTGTTTGATTTCACAGGCAAATAGAAAATGGGGAGAGGAACCTAGAAATTTGTGAAATCTGTAAATTACATAAAAACAATATAAGCTGCTTATGCTTCTTTGGAAATACTATTAGTTGACTATCCTAACCATTATACACTTCTAGATCCTTGAAAATATGACCCTAATTCTCATTCTTAGATGAGATTTATGCCAGATTCCTCAAAAGGGTTTCAGTATTGTTCAGCAATGCCTGATTGTGTGTGCAATGTAATGGAAAGTGTTCTGCAATGCAATGGAAATCAGCGCTTGGACCTGCACCAAAATTGTGGGCAAGGCAAAGCACCTCACAAAGACAGACAGATGATACTCAGGGAATTTGAGTGTCTGTTGTTTTTCAGCTGTTGGTAGAGCAGTAATTTTGAGAAATTCAGAGGAATCTAAAATTAGCCTAAAGTATCTAAATAGTAATTAAATTCTTATGCTATGCTAGCATGCACAAGGAAAAATACCATAACCATATCTGCAAAAAACCGTATTATTCTTACACACACAAAAATACTACTATCAACTCACCACCAAGAAATCACATTAGATGGAGTGATATGGATGAGACATTGTTACAACATTCTCCTAGTGAGCTTTAGTACACAATATTGTAATGGACAAGTTTTACTTAAGGCATACGACTACAGTGTATTTAATAAGAGTCATGTTTAGTACTGGTTGAACTTAGTGCCATTTGGTGGTAGCCAAAAATTCTCACAAGCTTTGTAAAATCAGGTTAGTACTATCATTATATAGTCAAACTGCAGCAGAACTGAGACATCCCAATTAAGAAGGAATGAAATAGCACTTGGGATTTTTAGTTAAGACCATGCATTAAATATGCTAGGGGGAAATTTAAAGGTACTTGCTGGAGACACTTAAAAGGGGAATAAAGACTGGCACAGAGGATGCCATACAGTCAGCAGTGCAAGCAAATAAGAGATGGTAAGGTGTGGCCTAAAAAGTCAAGGAAAATAATCCCACAGTACAAGAGGCAGAACAATGGAACACCAAAACAACAAGAAGAAAAATACTTTAAGAAATACACATGTTGCAAGCCAGTATTTGTTGAGACTAGAAGGAGGATAACTGGAGTTGTCAAGACACGAAATGATAAGGGCCCGAGCAAGAGTTCTGGTCATGTGAATGGAAACAAAGGCTGAATCAGACCGAGACTGAGCAGGAAGAAGTAAATCTACCCTGTTAGCTGAAAGAAAAAAGAAAAATTAAAAGGCAATGAAGTCTTGTGTGGAACAACATGTATGATCACGTATTCCTGATATTGTGGCACTTAAGGTAACAACATTTTAGATTGAGTTCTCATTTGACTGGTAGTTTCAGCTTCTTAACCAGATACGTTTGGCAAAACCGGGCTGAGAATACAAATGACGTGTTGGAAGGAGGCTTTGCAGCTGGTTGTGCAGGCACAAGATATATCTCCTCAAGTGTTTCCTAAGAAAGTGCTTTGATGTCACAGTCCTGGTAGAAATATAGTCTTCATATTTCCCTTTTCTATCTCTAAGTCCTTGCTGACAAAAATACATTCACCACTATGCTGATGGAGACTTCCAGTGTTATATTGCAATCTTTCTCCATACCATTCCTGTGGTATGGAGTGCATTAAATCTTTTCAATCAGTTTTATTTTCCTTCAGCAAGCAGAGTTTCATATTCTATGGAACTAAAAAAAGCTTAATCCTTTTATTTAAAAAAAATAATAGAAAACAATTAACTTGCATTTAATTTTCAAAAGTCTACTCTATCTTCTTTTTGACTATAAATATGTGTGCAGTTCAAAAAACTACTTTAATTCTTGACCCATTCTTAAAGTGACTCAGTGTTGCCCCATTGATTAACCATTCCATAAGAACGAGTTAAAACTTGGAGGAATTAAAACCTTAATGTTAAAAAACACTCACTCCAAAGGCTGTCTGCTCATTAAAGACTACACTAGCCTTCTGAAAGGATCTTTGGCATTTTCATTAAAAATATTCCATAAAATCAGTCAACTTTTCATCAAATTTCCCTGCATTATGAAATGTGAAGATACATCCGTGCTCTCTTTGCATCTTTACGGATTATGACCCTAAACTCAAGTTTCAAGATGATTTTCACATATAACATCATTACAGAAACTTTACACATTACTCTGCAAAGACTATATTGACTAATGTGGTAATGTGCTTGTCTTTGAAGGACTGGTGGGATATGTTTGGCAGCAACCACCAAGCATATTGTTGATGAGAAATTAGAGGTTGTGAAATTTTTAAAAAGATGATGAGCCCCAAACTCTTATTCATCAGCTACACCAGCTGGACAGTCAGCGATGAGATAAATTTTTTAAGCAAAAATCAGGCTGCAGCACATTCTGAGTCAAGGATTTATGGAGCAGTTGCACAATTCAGTTATACAGTAAACAAGAGAAAATTAAAATAGAAGAAAGAAATACATAAATTCACTT
>JAWWLV010000179.1:5619627-5638937 GCA_035041135.1 Platyrinchus mystaceus
CTTCAAACATTATTTATTCATTAACAATTTATATTAGAAGAGCATTTTGAATTAGAAGTCATGAACCAAAAAAAAAAAGATTTTTATAGGGATGTGTTTACTTGTATGCTACTAAAATCATAGCCAGACCGAAGGAGGCAAACTAAAAATCCCAGAGAAACTCCTATCTTGTGTTTTTCTCACTAAGGAAAGAAAATCTGCTTCTGCTAAAGCAAGATATGAATCACGACCATCTAGTCTGGAATAATGAGAACTTGTCACTGTCACCAAATTTTTGAGACTCAGAAACAAGGTACGAAAGCCGGGTATGGAAAAAGTACATTCATCATTCTGAGGCTACAGGAGGTCAAGTAGGAGACAAAATCATATTGATTCTCAGAAGAAGCCAAAGGTCCTAGGAAGCCACTGATTCCTTTGGATTTTCTAAAGTTCAGTTCTGCTCACATTCTCACTAGCAGTCTGATAGCATTGGCTACATCTATCATGAAATAAGATTGAGTAATAGCTACATAGTCACTGAAGAAGTTTTTGGCATCTCATATGCAAGGATCTACAGATTCTGAAAGCAGATAAATCTGAGCATTACTCAATAATTTTTCTATATACAATACATGATATAGAACCATCATTTTTGTAAATCTAATTTAGCTTTTTTTTTTTTTTTTTTACTTAAAAAAGTTCAATAACACACTTTGTATCTGAAACTGTTAAGATCCCTGCAATGAATACACATACACAAAAAAGCAAACACCATCCTAGGCATGTAGAAGATAAAGCTTTAAAAAAATTTATCAGATTCAACTCTCAAAATAATGTTTTCAGAGAATTACAGCCTTGGCTTCATCTGTTCATCCTAATCATCCAGCAAGTTTATACTGACAAGTAAAGCTTGTACTTATTTGCGCTTCAAACAACTAAAAATTAGCTCAAGATGTCATATTTATCTGGATCCCTACATACAGATTTTAGTAAAGGGCTATTTTGGCCTTCAGAATACAGCTCCCTGTTGAAAATGTTAAACAGGAACTTGGAAGTTTTGATAGATGAAATTGCCAAAGAACAGAGTTAATATTAGAAGCACTTTTAAACTTTAGCTTGATGCTTTTGTTAAAAAAATTAATGTGGGCATTGGAATAGCCAGGTTTGGGTTGCCAAGTTCTCGTGCTGAGAACCAGAGAGGACGTTCTTTCAAAATGTTTGGCTTGCAAATGCAGAAACACAAATTGCAACAGCTTATACTCGGTTCAGATTTTCAGGATTTGTCCTCCCACATAATAATGCTCTTACAATGACCAATTGGAACCTGAGATTCTACAGGAAAATAGGCATTCTGTGTGCAGTGTGTTAAGGATACAAATTATTTCCCATCAGACAAGTGCTGGGTTTGTACCTCATAAATACAGATGTTCTGTAATGGGGTTGGTATTAAAATACTAAAGAACTATATGAGTTTATCACATGAATTTCAACAGCAGGGGTCACACAACTCGGAGAAAGTCATTTGCTGCTAGAAGGATGTAAGTCACAATGCTAGCAATATTTTTATATAAAGGAATTATGGCACTCATATAATTCCAAATTATTAGATGGTATCTAGTGAAACAGCAAGGCAGTCAGAATTCCTCATACAGATGACACAATACCGGTCCAATAAATCCAGATGACAGGATCTGAACTGACAACACTTTTGGGACAGAGATTCTGGTAGATCAAACTACCTTCCAGCTTGATGAGGAGACAGCTGTCGGGTTGAGACAGCACCCATATGATCTGCAAAACGCATTTCCTATCAAAGACTGCATTCCTGATCCACAATTTTAAACAAAAAGCAATTTTATCTTAGTTTAGACATAGGTCAATGTTGACTATAATTCCTAAAATAGCACTTCTGCAACATAGAATAATATTGGTATTTTTTGCCTCCAAAAGATTGTTTTGCTTTTACTGTGAGTTATTTAAATATCCCCAGAATCCTTCTGCCCAGTTACCTCCAGACTGTGAAGACAATTACACCATTTCAGCCATTTCATTTTGAGGACATATTGAAACAACTACGTTACTTTATAGATGTCAAGAACTTGCTTAAGCACTCTCCTGCCATTTTTAAAAATAAACATCCACCAAAAGGCTCAAAACCAACACTTGCAGATTTATTGTAAAATAAGGTTTATTACAGCAGAAGCTACTTACCATTAGCATGAATAATTTTTATGGGAGCAGAAATACTAGCATTCTTTCTTTATATGTTTCAATTTAATTCCCAGGAAAAAAACCCAAAACAACAAACAGTAGACCCTATTTCTAGAAAGACCCCACAACAATAAAGCAAAAACTGTATTAAAACAAACTGAAGCTCACTGTCACCCCAGTTATCCTTCACCCACACATTCTCCTCTCCCCCAGGACCTGCTCTGTGACTGTCATCCCTTGCCTTTACTCAAGCTGCAAACTGTTTGGGAAGAATCTCAGCCTTTTTTCTCAGAAAAACTCTGTATCAACAGCTGAGTTTACCCAGAGTACATTTATTGATTTAACTCACTCTGAGGGGATGGCCTATAAATCAGACTCTCTACAGAAAATAAAAAAACCTGTTGCATTCCATTCCAATAGAGTTTTCAAGAGATACACTGATTTTCATCTGGTTTGTGGCTAATACTTTACTACATATTAAAAATAGGCACTTTGGTTTAGAATCTTTTATTCTAAACCTGAAGAAGCAAAAAAACCCCAACAAAATAATTGATTGAGAAACCAGATTACAGTTAGAAGAAGAAAAAAAAAAGCAAAAAGAAAGCAAAAATAAACTAGATGCACAGTAGACTTCAGTAGTG
Organism: Platyrinchus mystaceus; assembly: GCA_035041135.1. Classification (NCBI taxonomy): domain Eukaryota; kingdom Metazoa; phylum Chordata; class Aves; order Passeriformes; family Tyrannidae; genus Platyrinchus; species Platyrinchus mystaceus. Next base: position 5,622,459 of record JAWWLV010000179.1, read on the forward strand.
AAAATTATTAACTCTGTTTCAAGTGTACACTGAATTATGTAGTTAAATGCTTGAGCTCTCCTTGCAGTGCTATTAAAACTCAGAAAGCTTTTCCCTCAGAAGTGCTTGTTGATAGCACGGCAGCCATGAAACACCTACATAGAAAATACATATAAGTAGTTTCTATATGTTTGAGTAATTGATTTTAGGTGAACATTAAACTATAATTACCACCAAATCTTTTCATAGATTAGTTTTCCACTTCTTTTCGTTTAACCACCCAGCATAGAACACATGTAAGTGACTACACCTGTGTAGTTCTGCCCTCTCCTGGTCCGTTCAACATATGCAAGAGACATTGCAAACAGAACAAGAAAATTATTGTGCAGCAACAACAAAAGAGCCAGACTGACCACAGGCTAATTTGCTGGAGGTTACACACGTTGAACTGTCTTACAATCACTTCTCTGGATTCTGGTCTATCACTTGTTAAGTGTTTATGGATAGAAAAGGATCTTTCCAAACAAGAGAGAAATGAAATTATATATTTATTTATATTTATGAAACAAAATAAACTCCAATGATGTTTTTGTTGTTGTTTTGTTTGTAGAAGATCTTACATCGTGATTTATTTTATACTTGCTAAATATTTTTTCTCTTAATCTGATCTAAGTTTCTCTGCATAACTTCAATAAACACTAAGATATTGAGAGTTTTGAGAGATAACCACATGCTCAGATATCTGAGTAGTATCTCCTGCTTACTTGAGTCAAAAAGCTAAGTTTCACTTCATTTAATTTTTTTTAAATCCCAGCACTATGATACTGCCTTCCCATGTCCTTTCCTTTCAGATACTTCTTGTACACGTTTCACAAACTCCAGGCTTGTTACCCAAAAATGTTCCTCATGAGTCAGAAACCTTAACAAAATTTGTTAAAACCCTCCCTTATGGCTTCTGTGATAGCCTTTTCACCTTCACCACCAGAACCAGGGTGCATGAACAAGGAACATTACAGATTGCTTTGCATAGTTGGGTCCTGGGAAGCCCAGAATCTGCTTTAGTAAACAAGGAAGCCTCAGTAAACCCGTAGCATAAGCACTGCTAAGGTATTCCAGCAACTTGCTCCAAGTGTCTCTAAGACATTTGTGTAGAGTGAATAATGCCAATGAAAACTTGTAAAAAATGTTGCAGAAAAAACAGGAAAGCTCTTAGTTTTTAAATTTTTCTATAACAATAAATTTTCTCATTTCTGCTCCTGCTCATCTTAAAGCAACCCTACAAAGGTATTATCTTTGGGCCTCGGCCTTTGATGGTGACCAGAGAGTTGCAGCTGAGTTCAGAACCTTAATAAGATTTTGTGATAAAATAAACATCTAACCCCCCCAAAAGTTTGCTTTCCAAACGGGCACCAAAGACCAAATGGTACAACAATTTGTAATGTAGGTAAGGTAAAAGGCTTATAAACAACTAAACAGCTATTCATATAGTCCTATTTACAGTGTGGTTAGGAATTATGTCAAAGACAGACTTACCCAAAGTGTCAGTAGAATCAGAAACTCCAAGTCTGAAGAACCCAGAAAAGGATCAGCTCTAAATTCCCATCAGTAAGGACAGTATCTATCTTTGCTTTTAAAGAAAACACTGCCTGTCTTATCTTTGTCAGGACTTTTGCTGGCACAGTCTATGATGGAAAATGTTTTAAGAAAATGCTTTCTGAAATACAGAGAGGTCAAGGATGTTTTCCAGGCAAACAGCAGAACTACTGCTCTGAGAGGGAAGTGGATATTTATGCATATTGATTCACAAGCTACTCACAAGTTCTACTGAAGTCAGATGCAGGATTGAACAATACTAATAGTTTTAGAAGCACTTCACACTGATGTAACTATATATTATAAAATATTAGAATATTTTAGCCAAATATTAGGATATTCTCATTTCATGACAGTAAGTTTAGAATTAAATAATTCCCAAGACTCATTGAAATTCCAAAGGGATAACCTTTCTACACTGGAGACAGAAGAACTGGTTATCCATACTCTGCTACCATTTGAATTTATCATGCCAATTTACAAGGTTCCAGAATGATTCCACACTAATTATGCATCTACCAAATATTTTCCTGTTTCAACTGTGTTACCTTGGCAATTACAGACTGGAACATTCTGAGTATCCTGCACTGCTGTTCTTACAGATATACTCACAAAGAGTTTGAACCAAATCGCTCTGTTTCAATAAAGATACAGTCACAGAAAAAAGTGAGAGAACATTCTCATCTCTTTGTAAATGCACCAGTAGGAGAAAACCCTATGATGAAGGGAGCAATAGCCACCAACTTTGAAACATATAACCCTTAGTTGAAAAAGGCCCAAATATTTCTTGGGAGCAAGGTAATACATCCACAGCTCTAAGAACTTTAACCTGGCAAGGAGAAAATCCTGAGCTCCAAAAGATGCCATTTCTTGGCACTTGATTCAGCAGAATGAGCTGTTAAAGTCACAGGTGGATCTGACACAAGCTATTAAAAACTCACATCAGCAAACCCTCTTCTTTGCCGCTATTATGTTCCCTTCCTAGATGCTTGGTGGCACTTGTGGCATCCTGCCACAACCTAGTCAGGCAGGTTCACATCCACAAATCCCACTAGCTGGGCTCACACCTGGCCTGACTGTCAGATTGGAAGTATGATCATGACATTTGCTCTGCATAATTATTGTTTACCATGTGTATGAAATCATCGCTGCCACCTAAAACATCACGGGCACACACACATTGTCTGACAAGCTGCAGCCTACAACACTTAGTTACCAATGGGGAGTAGCAGCTCAATTACCACTCCTGAGGTTTTTGTTCCATTTCTCAGTAATTGTTCTATATTGGACTATATTTCTGCCTGGAAGCCTTTAGATACTTTGTATAATAAAACATTAATCCTCTCTCATACGTTATGTCTGAATATAACAAGCATGCCCATGTACTCCACTGGGACCCTGAACATGCATTAATATTCATAATACACTTTCAGTATAAAGACTGTTGTGTCATCATTATTGTCTGCCTTTTAAATGAATAGACAGCATACGATAGGTGCTTTTTGGTCCATTTCCCCATTAGTATACTTCTTTCCCCTATGGCTGTACTGTTTAAACAACTCATTACATTACAGTGTTACTTGCTATTTTGCCATAGAAGCTGCTTATGCCTCTACTGACTTGGTGTCTCAGCAAATGTAGTATCTCCAGCTAAACAGAAAACCCCGAAAAAGAAAGGATCACTTCAGTGTAGTGAAGATTCCAGTGCTTTTGCTGTATGCATTGAAGTAATAACTCTGTATAGGTGGTAACAGACTCTCATTTTTCTTCCCTGGCAGAGCTTTGTTTCACCCTTTGAGCAAGGTCCCTTTCTGCAATTCCAGACAATGCTTTCTATCACTGTACAAAGCCTTTTTTAGTAGATAAAATATTCTCTTCCTATTAGAGACTTTACTTCAGCTTTCTTTTTCACTCTCTCTCACCTCTCTGCCCTCATCCACTCACTACCTGTTCTGTCCAGGGAAGATCCAGAAACCCCTCCTTCATTCAGAGCTCTTCATCACAAAAAATATCATAGCTATGTAAGTCTATTGTACATAAAAATCCTCAAAGCTGCTACTGCTTTAATCTTATCTAAGGAAAGCCTCTCAGAAAAACACTGCTCCTTCCAGCTGCCTTTCTCCTAGTAAGGGTCTCTAACACATCCACTCACAGAAGGTGCAACTCTCTGCACTTAATTTATTGGGAAGAATCCTGGCTTTGACCAGAGATGAGATCTGAAAGTCAGAAAGGGCTTTCTCTCAGTCTTTTGTTAGAAAGAAACACAGTCCTTTGAGGTCTAAAATCCTGATTTGGATGTGTCTACATCTGTGCTCTTCAGTAAGTTAGTGTGCTTCTTACCTGCATTTGTTCTATCTTTAAATCACACAATACTACACAAAGTAATGCTTAGAGGTAATTTCTGAATATTTAATTACAGGATAGCTCTGAGCCTGAATTGTTTGCTCTAAATCCACTGCCTTCAAAATCTATTGCAAATTCCAACCAAAATTAAAAGGGAAAGGAAAAGAGATCCTCCAAGTTTTTGGAAAAAACCACATCTTTGCAAAAAGTGTGACATAGTCGTAATGGTGGCAAAAGACTCGGACACTTTTTGAGTAAATGAAAACTCACTTTAAAAGTTTTTATTGAAATGTTTTAAACAATCTTTTCATATCTACAGTCTAATTTGTTTATTTTATCCTTCTTATAGGAAAAAAAAGACACAATCACTCTGCCTTTGGGGGTTAACAGAACCCTTGTGACTACTTGTAACCATGGAAATACAAAGAGCTAGTCAGAGCCCAACATCAAACTAACAGAGGTGCTGAGAGACAAAAAATAGATATATGATGAATTTGCTACACATAAAAGCTCACTGAATCTGTACCAACTGCATTAACAACATAGAAAGCAAAGTCACAAAGCCTTTTGATTGCTTAGAAGCATATGGCATTTACTAGGGCTTCTCCCTGAAAATAAAGGGAAATGCCTTTAAAGGTTTGTTTTCAGAGCGCATCTGAACTGGTCTAAAAGCAGAGACAAAATGAGGTAAAAATGGTTACTGTGTGAATAGGAAGAGTAACAATATGCATGAGAAGACTAAAATGGGCCCTGAAGAAGAAAGGTTTTCTTAGACTAGGACTGTAGTTGAGGGGATTATGCAACTAATGGCCAGTGACATCTGAGTTAGCCTGTACCAAGCACCATCAAGAATGTATTCTCATCATCTGCTGACAGCCCCCGATTTAACAGACACAGAAATACCTAAGACAGACAAACACTCATTTGATGATTTATTGACCTATCTGTCTTATAATAATAAGGAATGTGCATATTTAACTGCCTTCTCTGTGACAGTCCAAACCACAAAACATTGTTTAACCAACTGCAATCCTTAAACACAGTCATCCTCAAAAAGAGACACCTTTGGGAAAAAAAGGAAAACATATATTTCTAAGCAAGATATGACCAATAGCAGAAAAGAAAACTTTTCAATAATCATCTCAGCAAATAACTTGGAAAATAAAATGATGAATATACATAGAAAAAACCCCCTGTAACACATGTGGAAACTACATACATGAGACAGGTGCACAATGACTCCCAGAGCCAAAATGTGTCAGCACAATCAAACAGATACTCTCTCACTCTTGTAGCATAAGTATCATTAGACAAACTAGAGTGATCAGACCTCACTCTTTGCCTTTCTTCTTTTCTTTAGCCCAGTGATAACCACAGAATCAGAACTCTCTTCCAGTTCCCCTCCTGGTTTCAGGAAGGCCAAGCTCACCTCCAAGCCAGCAGGATTTCTGAGGCACAGTGATTTGTATTCCCAGATGATCCAAAAAGGATAATGCCACACTTGTACATACGCTTTAAAACTGTGCAGTGAAGGCATATGGGTTCACAAGGCTTAACAACCTTACAGAAAGCCTGGTTTGCCCTTTCTTTCCTGCAGGTCTATAGGACTCTACATAGCATATAGAATATGCTATATAGAACATATATATATATATATAAAATATACATGCTATATTATATATATAGAATATAGCACATATATATAATATATATGCTATATATATGCTATATATATACACATATATATATATGTATGTGTATATATATAATATAGGATATTTAGAGAGCACATATGTCAGCTTTACTTTCCCGGGGATAAGAAAAGAATGACAGATTAATTCTGCAGACTTCTAAGATAAATATAATTTTGTTGTCTTTTTTTTTGTCCATTTGTTTATTTGTTTTCTGTGAAAGCAAAGCACAAGCCCTTAGGTCATAAATACACTGCAGATTTCTGTCAGGCTGACTGTGCTGACCAATACAATTCTGATGGTAGTTGTACTTGAAAAAAAGACAAAGAAGTGTGTGGGGAGGGGGAAAGTGCCTTAGATAAGATGCTGGGAATCCCAGACACCGAGTTCTAACTCAGTACATGATCAGGACTATGTCAAAAATAAGTGACCTTCTGGGCCATTTAGATGAATGAAATACACACTTACTGTTTCTCATATGTATGATTTGCTGTTTCACTCTACTACCATCTATTTTCCTCATTTGCCTCAATTATTTTTCAGATCTTCATAAAATTTTAAACTCAGGATCAGGTTAATGTCTTGAAAAATGAAGATACCATCTGGACAAGATTTTCCCACAATTTCTTTGTCATCTTATTTGTACCTTCAGTTTCAGAGCTACCTTGAATACTTCTGCAGGTATGCTGAGTTAAGGGTAAATTCATTACACTGTATTTTAAGTTCCATTATTATGTCTATGGAAATCTCCAAATCCTATACTTAAACTGTGACATTTTAACCAGGATAAAATTTGAAGAAGTTTCATTGTTCCATTCTTGAAATTAATGATACAGATAAAATGTTATGCATTATGAGTTTTCAATGAAATAATGTTTTTCATGTGCCTACATTTAAAAAAAAATGGAATGGGTTCCTATGCTGCTAAATACTTCCAAAAATATTACCTCTCTGTCTATTTTGCTGGTAGAGTATCTGGCATACTTGAACCCACTCCTAACTCTCCTAATGAGAGTTACTACTGCACTATACTAATTACTGCAATACTTATAATATACACAACCCTCCAGTTCATTACAAAACCCAAATGCATTCCATAGGGTAACATGAGATGTAACTTAACAGCAAAATGCATTTCAAGTGCTCCAAAAGAATCTTGGCTACACTTCATATTTCCATTTAACCTGTGGTGGTTTTTTTTAGTCATATTTGGGAATTCACTAATTCAATACTCATGAGAAATACCAAATGCAATAGATGGAAATGTTTGAATAGAGGCCAAGTAATAGAAGTCTGTTTGTTTTCATTAGTTGTAAAATCTACATATTGGCCAATTAGTATAATTACTGTTCCCAACACAAATCATGAAAAACCTGAAAGAAGCACAAAAGAACCTTTCCTACTTTCACCAAAGGTCTGATCCAAAGATCACTTAAGGGAGCCTTTCAATTCACTTAATGAAATGTAGATCAGATTTCTAAAAAGCAGACAGTCAATTCAGGATTTCAGCAGTGTATGTATGCTGCAATAAATATACTTATCCACCTTTCCACATCTTTTCATGCTTGACATTTATACATTCAGTGCATCTCTTTTTTTTCCATAGGTTTTGTTGTCATGTATACAATAGCTGATATTAAACCATAAACAATAAATTAGAGAACACTAATTACAATCTGGAGTAAAAGAAGCCTGATGAAGTGCTACTTTTAGTGGCTACATTATATTTAAATAAAATTATACTAGGGATGATATAGGTCTTATTTTTGACAAGCTAAGAATTTTTCAAGACAAAATTAAAAGAATTATGTAGGAAGAGCTGTACACTATTTTATGCTATCAACATAATTAACTATGGCACAACATAAGGATTATGGAAGCAAAACTAAGGAAATCCAAAATAATTGGCTACTCCAAGCTGCTCCTTCCAACTTGGAGTTTGAATTAATTAAAAGATCAAGTCTAGAACAATAGTAGAAAACCACATACCTAAAGGGATGGTTACTAAAAAGTCAGAAGAAACTTCTAGCATAGATTTCCTTTCCATAGAAGGAAAAGAGTTCTGGGCATCACACCAACATGACATGGAGGCAGGATCAGCTTGGTTGGGCTCTCTGACCCAGACAGCCTGCAGGAGTATGTGAGAAAGCACTGAAAAGGATTTTATTTTGTTGGGTGTTGCAAGTTTGTCTGTCATTAAGTTGTTAAGGCTCCCCTGTAATCTCATGCATTGCTTCACCATCTCTGGTTCCTAAGCTGATCCATGGGACACCTGGAGGTGACACAAACCTTTTAAATAGACAACTTCCTGTGCACCCAAGCAAGCAAAGAAATATCTGGGGAAATAAACAGAGTAAATAAACCTACAAGGTATCTTACATTTTATAAGTATCTTACATTTCATTAGCATTATGTGAAAGTCATTGAAGTAATACTGGACAAGAAGTGCAACTGACCACTAGCATCTTTTTCTTAAAAAATCACATGATTTTGCTCATTAAAATTTGCTGATTAACAAAGAGAAATCTGCAGCACTCAGAGCAAGCCATAACAATCTGCTTAGACTGTACCACCTGCACTGCCCTGGGCTCATGAGGCAGCCTCATGGCCCCCTGTTTATTTGGCAACAGTGAATGTTTAAGTTGTGCTCCCTCCACTCCCTTTGACTCCATGTTCAAGCTGCAATATCACACTTTCAAGAAACATCAACAGGAATGACTTTAGAACACTATGGCTATTATCCAGACTAGTCCTTCTACGCCCTTCTTTCCTTGTCTCCAAATACATGTTCACAGCTGAGTGGATAGGTCTGTGTTAAATCTAAGATAAATAGTGTAATAGGTCACTTTCATGCTCTTTCTGAACCTACAGTGTGATAGAATATCTTTTTTGCTTCCCATGCTGAGAACTAGTGGTTGTTGTTTTTTTTTTCAGAAGGAAAAAGAAAAAATAATTGCTCACAAAGAATAGAATAATAATTTTGTATTAGTTGAAATAATTCTATAAAGGCCCTAATTTTCAGGTTTGTGACCACATATGGAAGTATAAACATCAGATGGATATCAAAGAAGTGCAGTATACAAGAATAGTTCAAATTTATGCCACTCCCAGTGACATGTCCATAATTAATAACCAGATTCATGAAGTCATGAAGTGGGTGTGGACAGGGTGGGACCTGTATCAGATGTGGTAGGTAGCTTTGTAGCTTTGCTTCAAGTACAAACTGTTTGGGCAACTGCAGGAGAAATGAGTGGTCTGTGAAAGTCCAGCATGGAAGGGGAGCTGAATGACTGAGGACACAGTGTGAGTCACATGATGCAGAACCTCCGGGCTACCACTCATGGTGAACAAGTGGAGATTAAAGTCCCCTTGTTTTCCTTTGTTGAATCCCTCCCACTAAAACCCAAGAGATTGTAGCAACAGTCTGGGTGAGAATACACTTATTATGACATTGGTGCTTAAGATTTCACCAACCAAGGTCAGCTAAACACGCAAACACAACGGATGTCACATTTGACTTATGGCAGAAATAAAATGTGCAAAGAAAAGTAGCTTTTTACCTTTCCTAGTCAAGTTTTCCTGCTGAGAAAAGAGTCAAATTATCCTTACAGCACCTGAACTCATCAGTGGGACATTCTGGCACCTCCCAGCTTCAGCTTCCCGTCTTCACATACCACAGAACACAGAGTATACAAGCCAGGCAACTACATCAGAGCTCAGGGGCTGGTTGGACCCAGGGAGGGTCTATGGAGGTGTGGGACACATGGAAAAGCATTCCAAGCTGGATGGACAGGTAGGTCCACTTCATACAATGTTCAAGGGTCCAATGCCTGCCATACCTCAGCAGTGCCAATATTTTGTCCTTTCTCTTCATCTGTCTTTTTCCCAAGCATCTCCAGGAACAGGTATCTTTGGCTTCTGTCTTGACTATTTTGTCATCTTTTTAGATCTGGCTGGGATTTAAAATCCACAAAGATGGAAAAGACCTTTCTTTTTGCACGAACAGATAGATGAAGTCCTAGAACACTATGACAAGAGGCAAACCACTTGATAATTGTTAGCTTTTGGAATTAGGTTGCAACTTGGCATCCATTTCCTACTTACACGATGTAAATATTTCCAAGTGACTCTAAATCATTCATGTAGTCTGTATATAATTAACTAATGCAGAATCTTTCCTGTTAATTGTGCCTAGTCGCTGGATTTTGTCCCCAGCATATGTTACTATGGGTTTCTTTTTATTGCCTTTTTCAGTCCCTGGAATGGCACATCCATTTTATGACATATGCTGCATATATATATTTTGATCACATCACCACAGAACATCCCTGGGGACTAACTTTAATGCTTGACCTTTTTTTTAAAACATGAAATGGACAGACAATGTACATGGGAAAAGACAAGACACCAAGATGGAGTAGAAGTGACTGAGCACAAATATGAGAATAGGTTTTACAGGATTATGTTAAGTATCCTTTAGATTGTAGAGATGTCAGCTAAAGTAAAACTCTAATGTACCAGCTGCTGTCCAAATAGATCACAAAATGAAAGTCCCCATGCTGAGCAGGGCTTAAAATAGAGCAGCTGATGAGTAAGATGCTCTCTCTTATATAAACTTCACATTTCATCCACTAAGACATCTCATTGTCAAATATTCGTGGGGTTGCTATTTCCCATGAAAAATCTGCAGCAGAACAAATGCATCAAATCGTTTCACTGTTCAGGCTCTAAGATTGTTATTTTCATGCCACACAGAAACTCCCTTTTAGTCTGCTTTGTGATTCATGTGTTTGGCTGAATAACTTTCCTGGAACTCAGAACAAGAGGGAAACCTTCCCTAAGTACTTCCTGTCTTTTTACATGTACTAATAACAAGAGGGAGTCCTCCCACCTTTCCCATTTACTACACGCCAGGCACACCTACTGGTTGGTACATTCACAGGCCTCAGAAACAGTCTGCTTTTGCTCTGTTTTTAAAATAGCACGATATTCTCTGGCAACAAAAATGTTGTTTATCTAACATTACTTTCCATCAAAGTAATATTAACACACCACTTAATTAATTGTCTGTAGACAACAGAGAAATCCTGACTTACCTTAAAACATAACAGATGCGCTTCTCTTCCCCTTTTTCCTGTCTACAGCCAATTACAACTTTGAAAGCATGTTAATCTTAAAACACAGGACAGAAACATGGAATGTTGTGGGGAAGTACAACCTCTGTCATGTGTTTAACCGTGGGAGTTTGCAGGCCTCACTCCAGGTGCCCAATGGAATCAGTATGAAAGCAATGCTGAAATATGACTGTGGAAGAATTAAGTAAAAACTCCAGAACAAGGTCCAGTATATTTACAATCTGAATGGCAAAAAAAAATAAAAATCACCATCCCACTGTCATATTACAGCCTGTCAATCTGGAAATCCTAAAGGAATGGATTCAAATTACACTATCCTCTAACCCTGGATTATTAAGCTTTTATTAGAGTTATCAGCACTAACTGAAAAGAAAATCAAGCCCCTAATTTTTACAGATTGTGTACCCTCTTTTCAAAACATGTGACCTAAGCATCATGGTTTCCTTGTATTTGGAAAACAAGTAAAATGTTTTGTGTAACTGATGTGAAAAACTAACTGGAGGTGCTGAGTGACTTACCAAACTCTTCAGAAGGCTGCCATGAGGTACTCCAGTTCTAATTGTGGTTTGCATCTGACTTAATATGTGGGTGTAATCCTGCCCAACTCATTAATATCCAGGTCTGTTTTTCCAATCTGTAAAAGGGAGGATATTATACTTAATTAATACAGTCAGTGGCTATTAATTAGCCAGTACGAAAAAAAAAATACTATTTGAATGACATTTACAATTCCATCTATACCTTTCTGTTAAACTGATTCTGCTTCTTATTTTCTCCTTAAAACAAGTAAATCAAGGCTGGTCGAAATTCATTCTTTGTTTGTTTCATTATCAAAAGGAAAAGTCTTGGTGGGTTTTTTCCACACCTTCACGTAAAAGCTGCATATGTACTGTCTTGCTCTGGCTGTTCTGTGAAATTTAGCTTACAGATTTAATAGATTTTGCTATTCTTAAATGAGGCTGTATTCCAATTATAAATTAAGATTTGTTCTCCCATAGTAGAGTGTTGTTACTCTCCTGAAATGCAGCAATCACTGCCTAATAGATCTTTTCTTCCATGTTTTATGAGAATGATTATATTTCTCATACCATTGATCAAAATGAAGCAGCCACCACTGTTAAAAAGGATGAAAGACAGATAAGACAAAAAAAAAGCACTATAAAATCAATAGCTGTCTTTGTTATTAAGAAACCAACTAATCCCATGCAAAGATGTAGTTGCCAATGGAAGGCAGAAAATCCTGGTGTCCTCACCAAATTTTGAAGAAAGGCTGCCAGCAATTTCAAGAGTCCTTTTGGTCTGATTCTCTTCTAACAAAATGGGTTTGAGAATATTTTATTATTTTTTTGTAAGAATCTCACACCAGTGAATCCTAGGAAAAAAAAAAGTAGGAAATGCTGTTATTTGAAAATGCTGTAGCCTTCAAGACTTTTTAACTTTAAATAGTTTACTCATTACAATTTTATTAAGGTATTTACAATTTCCCACATCTCTTTCAGGTTCAGACTTCCAGTCTCTGAAAAACAAACTAGCTTCCATACATTTTTAATGAAGTAAAAACTCTGAAGCGCTTCAACCTTCATTAAGGTTGAATCCAGATAAAGAAATTCTTTGTTCTGAGCCTTCCATAAAGATTGACAAAATATTGCAGAGAAGTACTTGGAATTTTTAAGCTCCCTGACTTTAGCCTCATTTTCCTCCTTAGATTCTTCTTCCTGTTGTTGTTGTGCTGCCAGACAGTGGATTGCCAGCTCTTCAGAGTTCCTATTGAGTCTCTGAATATTAATTGGTGTTCTCAGAGACCACAGGGCTGAAATCAATGGATTGTACAAGAATCTTCTCTTTTTGTCTGAAACGAGCTTTTAGCCCTTGAAATTATGACAAAGGCTGGGAGGAAGAAGAATTGGTTTTAAGAAGCTCAGAAGGAAGCAGGCACGTGAAAAAGTCAACATTTACTGCCTTATAGGTATGATTTTTAATGCTCAAATTCAGAAACATTGCGATAGGAGGTACACTCTTCAAAGTAAGAAGTGTTTATACAAACAAAAGCAGCAAAATCTAATATTGCCCTGGCTTAGGTGCTGTAATAACTCAAGGATTTGATGAACTGTGAAAAGAATGAGTCTGCAATGGCTTATTACGATAAAGCTTTTGTTCTGAAGAGGTTTGAGCCAGCCACACATTTGTGACAGACCACAGTAAACAAACCACCACTGCGAGGGGTTTTTTGCATCAGTCTGCAAACAGCCCAAGTTACAGTGTCCAGTTTCTTCTGCCCTCATCACTGGGTTGAATCAAGGCACCAATTCTCTGTAACAGGGGGAGCAACATGGCTCAGTACATCTCTGGGTTGTTTAATGTACAGACAGAAGAAGAAATCCAGGTATTCCAGTTATTAAGCCTTGCTAATTTTCTGTGAGCTGTAACTTCTCCTACTGTAGGTGAGATCCCAGCTTGTATGTCTACAGTGAACTGGAGGAAGGGATTGGATTAAAGGCTAAGACAGGTTAATTAATATTGCATATCTGAAAAAATTTATAAACAAACAGCAGCTGTTTAAAATGCTCTAGAGCAGCTGGATCCACAGTTAGGTGCTAAAATATATAGCACATCTTTTGGACATATTTTGGAAGACATTAAAAATAAACATGTAAAATACTATCTCCAAACTATTTGACAAAAACTCACACTCCAAAGGCTCAGAGATTTCTGTCCCTCTGTATCTCTAACTGGGGTCATGAATCATGTTTCAAAGGAAACACACCTAAAACATTAAAGGACTAATTTGGCTTGTTAGTTCTGAACATCTGTTCTTGCAGAGATACATCAAGACTGTTTGAAGACAACCCCTGCCCCGAAAAAAAACCCAAACAAAAAAACCCTGTGAGTTTTTGGGCTATCAGTTGAGAAACTAGAATCCTTTTTTTTTTTCTTTTTTTTTTTTTTTTTTGAATTAAAGTAGCCATCTGGGTTTTAAAAATCAATTAAAAATTTCAGATTCTAAACTGAAACCACTGACATGGCCTTAGTATACCTTGTCTAAGCTGCATTTAAAGATCACACCCCATGCTCTTCTTGACACAAAACCAAAGCCCCAAGACCAGGAAAGTGGTGACTGTAGCATTCAAACATGAATACAGTAAAGAAAATCAGTTGGAATACAGGCTAGTTTTTCCAACATTGTATTAATAAAACATTTTCAGTACAATTGCCATGTAGCACACTCTTCCTATTTTGAAATCATAATTTTAAGCCAAAAATGAACCTAAATTTTGGTGTTTAAACATGGTGTAACCCTTAGTATATTAACATAGCTAGGGAGGCAGTTAAAATTCCGCTTAAGATCTAATTTGCCTTCTTAAAAAAAAAGGGTAAAATCTGAAAATTAATCAGGTCTGAGTTGTGTGGATGAGGAAATGGTTTTGCTGTTGTATCAGACACACCTGCTGCTCTGTCCAGCAGCTTCCACAATTTGTGGGGTGATCTCAGTTTCAAGTGCTCCCTCAAGAACCCTGCAAGGAGAAAATATTCTACCTTTGCTCAAGCCTCCCTTCTTCTGTTCACTTTTTGTCTTTAGAAATGGGTGGTAGAAGGGTGGTGTAAACTCCTTTCTGGCAACAGTAGCTGAACTCAGGTCTTGTTAAACTTCAAACTGTCTTAGCTCTTCACCCTTAAAATTTGAAGGTATAACAGTGACCTATAAGATGCCTTACCAACCCACAGAGAGAAATTCTCTGCACTGAACTTACAATCTATTTCAAAGAAAGTCACAGAAGAGGATTGATATATATCATCATATGCTGAAATTCAGAATTTGATTAACCAGATGCTGTTATTTTCTTTAATATCTCATGAATAGAAACTACAGTATAAAAACAATTCAAAACAATCATTTACTGGGAAATATGACATATGGCCTTCTAAGCTGCTTTCCTACAGAAATAGCTAAAGATCATTACTCTTGGCATCACTCCCTACAACAGTCACTGGGCTCATTAAAACAGACAGTATGTGATTGAGTCCATAAGGAAGGTTATTTCTACAGATGGGTAGAAACAATGATCAAAATTACAAAGACTTAGGAGAAAGAAGTAGTCAAGGAGACTTCTCCACCTCCATAACTTCTGTGCAGTAAACGAATCAAAGCAGCACCACTAAAAAAAAAAACTTGCTAGGAAAAAAAGAAAAAAAAAAGGATGCATATTCTCCTTTTTCTTCAAGGTATACATTTCCATCCTGCTAATGTATGGGAACATCCTGATGTGAACAGAAAGCTGGTATCCAGCAGAGGCCACTTGTTGCCTGTGTTTAGTCCCAAGTCAGCTGAGTGGAAACCAAAACTTAATGCTGTCCTAGGATGAGCCCATGTCCTGTGAGTGGACTGGGATAACCACAACCACGGGGCTGGGATAACCACAACCACACTGTGATGTGATACTGCTGCAATCCCCACTTCCTGGTGATGTTACACCAGTAAAACTTTGGGATGTGGCATCACAGGACAGGAAATGTTAAGGCAATTACAGTGTGGCAACGACAATCTGATGTGGCAACCACACAATCACACTTAGTGTTTGCATTTGAAAGCGGCCAAGTTGTGATTATGTGCTTTGCAACACATCCCCTATAGACGCCAGCCCCGTGGTGGTGTGGATTAGCTAAATTTAGGTTGTAATACGGCGCAGTGGATGGTTTTGCCATGTTCCATCACTGGCCTTGCACACCTCCATAACAAAATTAATGCTGGGATGGCACCGGTGTCCTAGGATGGTTCTGGGAGAGACGGAGCGCTGGTGGCAGTGGGAGCAGGGCCAGCGCCACACACGTGCTGCCCGAACAGGTGGGAGGGAGCCTCGGGGCTGTCCCGGGCGGGCTCAGGAACGCGCGGTGTGACGAAACACGAACTCGGTGACATGGCACCGGCACCGGCACCCGCACACGGAGCTGGCGGGGTGAGGCGGGCCTGGCGCGGCGCCAGGGGCCGGCGGAGGCAGCCGAGGCCGCGCTGGGCTGAAGGACACGCGGTGCCGAGAGCCCGAGGAGGTGGCTGGGTGGGTGGATGGCCACAGCCGGGCGGCGGGGCCGGGACTGTCCGGAGGGCGGGAGGCGCTGCCGGGGCCCGGCGGCCGCCATGACCTTCACACCTCGTCGCGTGACGTCACGGCCGCCGCTGACGTCACGCGGCGGTGACGCAGCGGCGCGGGCGAATCCCACCGGCGGCCGCGGGGCGGGGCGAGGGAGCGAGAGGCGGCCGAGGGCGGCACCGCCCCGGGACAGCGGCCGCCGCCCCGGCGAACCCTCCGAACCCGCCACGACCCCTCCCCGACCCCGCCGCCATCGCCACATCCGGGTCCCCCGGCGGCCTCTCACGGACCACCCCCCCCTTCGCCGCGCGCGGGGGGGGCGGGGTCAGCTCTGCCAGCCCGCGCTTCCCATTGGTCGCCGGCGCGGGGTCGCCCGGGGATTGGCCGGCGCTCAGGGGGGCGGGCGCTGCCGTTTCGCCGGCCGCCCATTGGTCCGGGCGGGCGCGGCGCCGCTCTCCCGTTGGCGGGCGGGCGCGTCCGGCGCGGGGCCGGGGGAGGGTGCCATTGGCTGGAAAGTAGGTTAGTGGTGCGCCGTCGGGTGGCAAGCCAGGCGGAAAGTAGGTCAGGGACGGGGGGCTGCCGAGCCGGGCGCGCGCGGCGCTGCCGAGGGGGCCGCGACCCCCGCCCCGCCCCTCCCTTCGGCCGGGCGCGGCG
>JAWWLV010000179.1:5639189-5656389 GCA_035041135.1 Platyrinchus mystaceus
GGGGCTGGGGCCCCCCCCCCGGGGGCGGGGGGGCGCGGGGCTCCCCCCCCCCCCCCCCCGGGAGCCGGGACCGCGGCGGGGCAGCGGCGCTCGGTGCGTGGCACCGCGGCTGTGACAGCACTGGGAGGGGGGACGATGCTCGCAGACGGGCCCGGGCCCCACGGGCAGAGCCGCGCCGGGGTCCCGCCGTGGGCAGAGGGGGCCGGGCCGGGCTGTGCCCCGGGACGGGGCGGGGGGGGCGGCGGCGGGTCCGACGGAGGGGGTCGGTGCCCCGGCCTTGGCACCGGAGCGGCCCCGTCCGAGCGGGGTCTCGGCCGGTCACGCCAGGATCCGGGGAGGCCCAGCGTGAAGCACCCCAAACGAAGGTGGTGCTTGGTAATTTGGGAATTCCCGTGGATGTGCCGCACCGTGGCCGGTCCCGCCCGAGGGGTTCGCTCCAGGGGGAACCCCCCGTCCCCTCCCGGTGCCGGGGCCGCGTCTGACACCTCTGAGCGCCTGGGCTGCCGCGGGGAGAAGGGATGCGTGGAACACACACCGGGAACGTCGGGGCGGCTTCCCGAGATCGGGATTTTTGCGCTTGGGGAGGCAGGAGGAAGAACCGCTTTGCATTTTTAATTGCCGAGGGTTTCTGTTACTCCAGTGCCTCGGCTGTAACAGTTTTGGGAAGGTTTTGGTACTTGGAAAATAACGGTGAAGGAACAAGTGGGTGTGTTTCCTTGTCTTGGAAGCAAATGTGCTTACAGGAATTTTAAAGTGTTTTCTCAGTGTGCGAGGTAGAAAGGGTCAGCTGCACAGAGTGATCGTCTGCTTGGATAATTCTGAGTCTAGTCTTGCCTCAAAATTCAGTCTTCAAGTAGAATTTTTTTTATGTGCTGTAACTTGAACATTCAAAATGTTTCTTTTTTTAATAAGCTGAAAAGTACCGGTCCTCCTTGTTCAGTATATCTTTTCTTTGATCAAAAGTACTTCTTAGATGGGGCTGACTGATAATACACAGGCTGTAGCTCAGTTTGTAGGGGAGAAAAGAAAGGATGTTTAATTAGCTGTAATTCTGGCTAACTGTCTCTGTAAACGGTCTTGCAGAAGGCTGAGGTTAAACTCTGCCCTCCCAAGAATGTATGTTTTGTATCCTCTAGGAATATGCAAATGTAAATAGCTCTTTGAAGCATCAGCAACTACAGACCTCTCAGTCTGGTTATTCTAAACCACAGTTGCTTATTAAGGGGAAAGGCTTTACTACTTCTGACTTCTGTGGGTTTGTGTTTCTCGTGGCCATTCATGGGTTTTGAGGCCTCCTTGTAGAAATTGAGTATGTAAAATAACCTCTAACCACAATGTTTTATTGGGTTAATGGGCTGTTTTATCCCATGTTCCCCTCCGTGCTGTGTGTTCCCATTGTCTGTTTGGATGCCAGTTGTGGTGTGAGGGGCTGTGTAGGCTCGAAATCTGTAAAAGAAGTTCCTTGGTAGAGTGCCTAGGCAAGAGGGAATTCCCACAGAGAACGTGAGGAGAGCTGTTTGGTTTAGCTGTCAGTAAACTAAGGGGCTGTAACTGGAATTCCACAAAACTGGAATTAGGATCTGCTGCCATGTCACTGTCACCATGGGCTCCCAAGTGACACGCTGTATTTGGGGACCACTGCTTGGGATGTATTAGGAAGGTGATGTTTATAGGGGGAGTTTATTGGTGATTTTTTTTCCCCTTCATATATCTGCTCTCAAAAAGTCTTTTGGAAAACCAGGGATAAGAACAGTGAGGACTCATTGGATTTATTTGGCAGAGCTCAAAGTTGCACACAGTTCCTTGATGCTGTGCAAGGCTATGAGGACAAAGCTGAGGACAACTGTGGTGGCTGCAGCCTGTGTGCCATTTTTCAGAGGGAATTGAGACCCAGCCTGCTGGAAATAACAGGAGACATGCAGGTTAATTAGTTTACAGGAATACAGAAGCTCTGTTTTCCAGCTCAAATTCAGTATTTTACGCTGTTTTCAGCATGGAGTCAGTAACCTGTTCGGTTACACTTTGACAGGAGGGACAGGAGTACCTGAAGGAATACATATTTTTCATCTTGCAGAGCTGTTTGGTTTTCAGTAAGTTGACAGAAGTCAAAGAATTCTTCAGGTTTCTCTGTTTCTTTTAATACATTAAACATGGTTTGAAACTTTAATTTTTGTCTGTCATCACACTCGGAGAACTTCAGCCTGAAATTACTGAATTTGATAAGTGCAGTAACTGAGATGATGCTGACTGGAACTCAGCACCAACTTGTGAACTTACTTATTGAAAGTTCTGCTTGATCAACCCATGGAAGTTACTGTGGAGGTTTGGAGGTGCTTGAAGATGAAAATAAGGTGTTTTATGGCATTTTCAAGTGCATTTTCCATCTGGGTCTTTCACTCTCCCTAAGAATTGTTGAGGTAGATTTCAGATGATGCACTAAAGTAAAGAAGTGGTAAACTCTGCCAGTGGGGGGTGTGTATGTGTATGTATCTATATGAATGTGGTAGTCTTGCACTGCAGTAGTTCCAGGTTTAGTTAAGTCAAATCCAGACTCGTGAATTTTGTGTACTCAGGTGTTACGTGGTTGGAACGTAAGGAATTGCATCAGAACACAAAATGATGCACCTGCAAAATGAGAACAGTTTTCTTTTAAAGAATTGCTGAGTTATTTAGAAAGCCTACTGAAGTTTTGAGGGTTTTTTTGGTGTGAGGAGGAGATCTCCACTGTAATTATCAAATTGTTTTTATCTGTATTTAATCACTTTGAATATTGTCAGATAACCTGTGCTGTAGATCTGACTGAACTTCACCTTGAATGAGGTGCATATTGGGGTGAATAACTCCCTGGCATGAACTACATATTGCACCTGCCTTTTTTTTACCTCAGTTTGTTGGAAAAATGCAGTAAGGCTACTTATCCAAGGCCCAGACTTCATCTCCTTGGAAACCTGATCTTTCACCAGATGTTGAGAAATGTAATTTCTCTTTTAATCCATTCTGCAGAAGAATGCAGATCAAAACAGCGTCTTCAGGCTTTGTCAGCCTGGAATATTCATTACCTACAAAATATAGTCTGGCATTTCAGTCTTTGCCCCAAAGAAGATTGATAGTTTCTGTTGTATTTGGTATTATTTCAAATTTATTTTAGCTGTTGCTAAAGTTCCTGGTTTATAGTTTAATTCAGTTCAAGAACTGAATTCAAGGCTGACAATGGGTTTTTCACTTGTAAAGTGCAGGATTATTTGTGCTCCCCAGAAAGATGTGTTCACCTTTCTTCTCCATGTCCAGGTCATCCTCTCTCCTTCGCAGCTGCAAAGAGAGATTTCTTAGCCGGTGCTTTCAGAGTTTGTAACCTTTTCATCCTCCTGCCATTTGAGAAGCTGTTATTCAATGTCTCCTGTGTCAGACGCGCTTCTGGGTCAGCTGCTGGTGTTAGAACAGCTTGTGAGCCTGCGCTGGAGCCGTGCTGGAGTTCACTAGGTTGGTCTTCTCTAGGAATGGTGCCACTAAGGCTGCTTATAGAGCAAGGAATATCCTTGGCAGGGTTTTAGAATGGTGAACTAACAAGCCACGTTTCTTGTGGCCCGAGGTGCTGACGTTCTCTGCTAACTTTAAATAAACCCATTCATGTGAGTGCAAGCAGCTGAGGCAGAGAGATTGTAGTTTTCCTGGTTGTTTTGACGGTGCTTTCCTTGCAAATCTCAGTAGGCTCTGTTTTCCAGGTGCCAGGCAAGTTGGTGGCACCTGGTCCAAGCCTTAACAGTCCTTCCCTGGTGTGGCTGTGGTGGAAATGTGTCTTCCCAGGTGCCGTTGCTGTAACCCTGGGAAGGTTGTTTGGCAATTCCTAAGCTGTGTGTGTTGGCACCATGACTCTGAAATCACTCTCATAGGAAGGAATTTTATAGTAAGTCATAGATGCTCGTTCAGTTGCAGCCTTTTGCCTAAATTCCTTTCTGTGTTGGCTAAAAATCAGCTAATGGAACTCATGTATTTTAAAGATTGGATGTATTCTTGATACAGGACTACTCAGAAAACTCTAATCCAGTATTGTTCATTTGGGAGTGACGTAGATTTTGAAGGGAGAATGAATTGAGACTAGCAGAGAACTCAGAAATAAGTATTATTCTTGATCTCAGGTTCTTTTTATCTTGGAAACTTCCTTAAAGTGCCTTTGCCTTTTGTAGTTTGCCTAACAAAAGAGGACAAAATCAGAAAGACTTTGGTAGAAATTGCTAAATGATGCAGTACTGCAGAATATTAATTGGGTGGAGTGAAAAGGAAGAAAACAGGAGAAAATAAAACTAATATACTTTTACCTTTTCCTTTTTTCTAAGGATTCTTTTTGCATTTTTAAAACTGGTAGTTTTATAGTTTCCTTGAACTGGTTTGGTTGGGTTCTGCTTTCTTTGACTTGCTATGAATGGATTTCTTTGTTATTTGTGGATTTTTCTTGGAGTGTTATGAAATTTACGACTTCTATTCCAATTTGAATCAAAATGATACATTAAAATAACAAAACTTTTATCCTTTATGTTGTGTGCACGCATTGTAGTTGTGTTGAGAGTGGCAGCAAAATGGCTTTGGTTCGAGTTCTACTGTTACTTTTACTTTTCACTCAAGGACCTCCGATAACTGTATTTTAAATCCCCTGGAGTTTGGGGCTTTGTGCTGCAGTTTGGCTACTGGCTTATTAGTTTTAGTATAACCTTTTAAAATAGTATTTATTTTGCCTGTTGACTTGAATGGCCTGCTCATTTTTCAGGGACAGAATCTGTGTTCCAGAATACATTACAAAAAAAAAAAAAATCAGATATTTGGTTTTGAGGTTTATATTAGAATATGTGTTTTGACCTTGTCTTGACCATGTTGGGTTTTCCAGTTTGAAGTTCTGTAACTGTTGACAGAGAAACAGGACGCCTGTTTATTCCTCGGTCCCCTTTCCCAATGTGGTTTGTTGCCAAGGCATTTCTTGTAATCTTCGCATTTGCATTTACGAATTGGTTTGTTATGATGAAATTAATTCCATGAGTTAATGAAAGAAAGTCAGTATTAACACTGTGCCGTCAATATACTTAAGAATATTTTTGTGTTATGCTCAGGATGTGGCCCAAATTCAGAAATCCAGAAATTTACTGAATTTTGTGATCTTAGAAGGCTCTGCTGTCTCGATTTATTTTTTTATTCCTTAAAAATCTGATAAAGCCCCAGAACATTAGGCAAACTTGCTGTCCTAGAAAACATTATACTGTGCTTTTAATCTATACCCGGTTTACTATGGCTTGGAAGTTTCTATTACAAATAGTGTTGTTTTCTCCCTATTTTTATAGAGTTTTTCCTGTTTCTCTTATTTGAAGATATTTTTTGGCTGCAATGGCCACACCAGCCTCTGAATATTGCAGTTTATTTTAGAAACCTTTCAAGTCAGGCTCAGTGACTTCTTAGAGGGACTTGTCACATAAAAACATTCGAGATGGTGGAAGTTCTCTGTAATTAAAGAATATTCTGTTTAAAATGTTGTCAAATGCTTCCTGTGCAGTTTGGATCCAAATTCTAGAAGTACTAGGAGTTATTCATATTTTAGAAATACAAGGCCACTAATTGGATATTCGTATTCTAAACAAGAAGACAGAAATAAGAGCAATGAGTTTATGCTAGCTTGGGTTTGTGCTGGGGTTTTCTGTTTCATCTCTGTTAGAAATTCTAGGGCTTTTATATAAGTACATTTATCCCCATCTGAGACATGTGCAACTTGGTCAGCTTGTCTGTCCAGGAAAGAGTCTGCAGAAAGATGGGTATTTCCCTATTGTGGCATTTTAAAATCTAGTTCAGTCTGTTTAAGATGTCCCAGCTGGCAATAAAGAGATCTCAATTACTGTACTTGGCATTATTTGTTGAATGAGGTAATTCCTGTCCTAATTTCTCTGACTTGACCATGAGACTCTTCCATAGCAAATGCCTGCTTTATTTTCTTAGCTGGAGTAGCTCATTTGTTACTCTAATGCTTTTGTCATTATCAAGAATAAGATGATGTGAGGGGAAAAAGCAGTAGAGGAGAAGATTACAGCAGTCAGCTGTTATAGAAACTGATTTTCCCACATTCCCGTTCCTGTTGGAGATTATCAACTCACCATCTCGGAGCAAATTTTAGCAGTTGTATCCAGCTGATGCCACTGGGCAAGTTTTCTGACTGTAACCTTCATCTGTGTGTTCCTCCCAAGAATTCTGGGCTGACTGATGAATTTTTGGAGACTTTCAAGGATCCGTGTGGGAAATACCTCTGTTCAGGGCAGCATCACCAGAGATGTGCTCAGGTACTTTGCCAGGACAAAAATCAAAATTCCACGGCCAAAAAGAATTATCTGGTGCCCAGCAGTTTGCTTTATAATGACCCATGAATCCTTTGCATCATCCAGTGACAGCTGGATGAATTTGGACGGTAGTTTTGATGATAATTTAAGCTGGATTGGTATGGACAATGTAGCCTCCATCAACACTCCAACTCTTTCCCAGCTAAGCATTTCCATATGTGTGTCCTGTCCCTCTGCTCTGTGGGGTCACATGTGTTAGGGCAGAGATACTGGACTGGGGAATCTGCTGGGACTCAAGGCTGGTTTTCCCCACAAGGAATGATTTGGGATTACTGAGACCATAAAACTTGTGGCTTCATAAACATTTCTGCTTTTGTAGGTTAGGAAACAGCAGAGCTCAAGGAATGAGTAGTCCTGAAGGGGAGGTGGGAGAGGCAGTAAGTGTGAAGAATGCTGTTTTAAACGTGTTACACTGCAGCCTTGATGTGGAAGAAGAGGCTTTGTGGCAGAATATTTTTGGCTTAAGCTGTGTTAGGTCATTTCTTTCATAAATCTACATAAAAATTTGATTAAAAAAATCTGGCTTTGATACTAAAACCCAGAAGCCAGAAAAAACAGCAACTTTTTACGTTAATCTCTGGAGCTATACAGGGGAGCTTTTCAGTATTTATTGCACCATTTTTAAAACAATTCTGTTTTCTAACAAGCAATATAACTCAGCCCTCTGATCCTTTTCCCTTTCCCCTTACTGGCCCATGTGCTCCTGGGCTTCCAGATGAACAAATATAGAAGTGTTTCAGATACGCAAATCTCCCCGGAGCTCGTTCACCACGGTCACCTGACTGTGCCAGAGCTGAACACTTGTGCGTCCAAGTTGTTGTCAAACTGATAATTTATCTGAAATTGGCTGAGGCTCAGCAATGCCTCCAGTTAGACTTGCCAGGAAATCTGGAGGAAATGGAATATGGGGAAGAGACTGAATGGAAGAAGATTTTTCTTTTCCAAGACCACTAATTGCGCTCCTTTTTGAGGAGGGGACCTGTCTGTTTATTAAAAAAAAAAATAAAAAAATCTTGATTTGCTGTTTAAGAATGGTCTCTAACTTAGAGCTCATCTGGCTGTCAGTTTGTCTCTATGTTCTGTTTTTTGGAAGCAAAACTCTCTAAAAGAATCTGCCCAGGCTTCCCCTTAGGGAAATATTGGCACCTCCTTAATTCTTGATATTCCTATCAAATAGCTCTTCAGGAGAATTTTCCTTGTGTTCAGTGACATGAAAAGCTTTTTGTATGACTGTAATGTGAACTTCTTAATTTACTAAAACTTTTGAACTTAATTTGCAATATAGATGGAAAGTAAGAAACAGTTTAAGTCAGTAGTTAACAGGAGAATCCATACCTTCTGCTTAAAATTAATTGACCTTTTTTTTTTCTTAGAGCACATAAACACTAGTAAGGATGAAATAATTGCACATCTTGGAAAGAGGCAGGACCAAAACCAAATCCTCCATGTAACAAAAAAGTGAGGACAAAATGCCTGTTGGTACCTCATTAGAGACCTAAGTAATGTTGTAGCATTATTATTATGCAATGATTATTCTTGAACCTTCTACAATTTTTGAGGTCCCTTTAAATGCTTAAGTTAGTGTTGGAGAGTTCTGGGTGCTTGTTAGACAAAATTAATGTGCTTTTTAAAGCAGGATTTGCTCAAGCAAGTGGTTAAGCCTCCATGGATTCATTCATGGTGTGCTGTAGAACTTGTGTAATGTACTTCCTTTGGCACAGATTTCAGATGCGTACTTCTTGTTTTTTAAAACAAATATTTGGTCACTCATCTGACTTGTCCTCTAGTTTTAGGACACTATTGTGCTTTGCTAGTTCCCTGTAGCCCCAAACATACTGGAATGATGGTGTTCCTTGACAAACCTGAAAAATTACCAGTTTCTGTTACTTGTCAATGAAACCTATTTTTCCATTTTTCTGCTGAATTTTGTTTGGTGTCTTTGGAAAACCTGGTAACTGGTCCCTGACTTTATTTACAGACACACACACACACAAAAACTCACCCTTAAAATTTCCTTTGTGTGGCTTTCTGTCCTTTTGTCTCAGTTCTGTGACTGCTTTGTTTGCTTTTTTCTATCTATATGTGTGTCTATATGTGTGTTTTGTGGTGATGACAATGTTTTGGAACGATGCTGTGTTGGCAACCGGATCAGAGAATAATACAGGTGTAAGTTTTCAGGTTTGCCTGTAGGAGTGGCTGGCAGGTGGATTTCAAAGACTTTCAGGAAGCAGAAAAGAAAATTTCCTGCCCTTTCAACACCTGGAAGAATCTTGGTGGACTAGCAGATTTCTACTTAAAGAAACATTAGGGATAAATACAGTTAACTCTGCCCTTTCTAGTAAACCTAATTGCACGTTGTAGTGAAGTACCACAGGTTTCCACCTCCATATACAACCCTGCATATCCTCTTTAACTCCTCCCTATGACGTGATTTGGCTGAGTCTTTGTTTGGCAACAGCGTGTGGGTTTCTCTTCAATCATTCTTCATGATGTAGTTCTGTATTTTCCACACATCCTTCCAGGAGTGTGCTCCTCAGAATTGCTTCCACATGTGAGCTTTTCATTGCCTTCCACCCTTCAAAGGGGTGCTCTCTTAGTTCCTGGTGGCTTCTTGCGTTGCTGTGTTCCGCTTATCTTCAGGGTTTTCATGTTCCTGTTTTTCAGGCTGTAAACATCAGTCATCTCAGTGCAATTATATTTGATGGTTTTATTGCCACTCCAATACAGAGCAATGTTTCTTAAACATGACTTCCCTGGATGTTGAATAACATTCATCCAGGCTCCTTTCTTGACTGTGCTCCTGTGTATTGGAGATGGAATAAACTTCGGTGTTGATAAAACAACCTTCAATAAAAGGGGTAAATTTATTCAAAGCCGCAGCTCACCAATAAAATAAATGCTTTTCAGACTGTTTCTTGAATCCTTCTGAGTCACTGGGGACTTTGTGGGCTTATTCTTGCTGTAATATCCTTTAAGAAGTTGACCTGTGTGTGCTCGTGTTCAGGTGTGTTTGAGAGGTGAGTTATATGGACACTTGCTGGTGAGGTTGTCATCTCTGTCCCTCCAGTGTACGGTGCTGCCGCTTGTTTGACTTCCTGAATCACCTCGCTGTGATCTACTCAGACTTGTAGCTTTTTTTTTTTTTTTAAATTACTTTTTTACAGGATTAGTTCTAATCTATTTTGGGGCTCTGAAAAGCTCACTGAGGGTTTTGTAAGCGCCAGTGCTGTATGGGAGTGCACAGCTGAATGCTAAAGGCAGGAGGTTAACAACTCTTGCAGTTACAAAGGGCAACCGATAAACTAATAAAAAAGTGTGAATTCTGCCACATGAGTCTCCCAAAGAAGAGTCTGTGCTGCACTGTAAAAATCCATGTAGCCACATATTAAATAAACTATCGACCTGGTTCGTACAGTTGCTGTGTGTGATCTAAGCAAGGATTAGTCACCAGCCTTGTTTCTGGCCATTGCAACTTAACCTTGATGTTACACTAGTCAGGTTCTGTATCCTGTGATGGCAGAAGAGACTCTTGCTGGTGGGAGAGGCAAGGGGTGCAGGTTGGTCTGTGATCACTCCAGCAGGCTGTGTGAGAAATCCATGAGCCATTTCTAACAGTTGTGTTCCTGTATATCATCCTTACAAGAGGAAGTGACTGAGGGTGGGAGGGCTTTGTTGACTGGCAGTTCCCAGGGCAGCTTGGAGAGGGAGACAAAAGAATTTGTGGCTTGGTAAACAAGGATATGAAGCTGGATTCAAAGGTAGATTGATCTGTGTATGATGTTAATTATGTCATAACTTTAATACTTTCCTGGTCTTGATAAAGTGTTAATAGAAAACTGAAGAGAGTTCAAGGATTGAGCTGTTTTGCAAGCATAAACTTGCAGTGTGAAATGAACGGAACAAAACTAAACTTAGTTAAATGAGGAAAAAGCAATTCACTGGATTGGTCCTTCAGACAATGACCCTGATAAGGTTATCTGGGAGGAGAAAATGAAATGAGGTTTGGTAGCTGATAGGTGACCTAGTGAAACTCAGGCTAGAGAAGTTGGAAATGACGAACAAGAGGAACTAAGCTGTGGAACTGGGAGGGTGGGAGGTGGGTAACAGCTTCTTGTAACACATCAGTTTTTTCAGGATACCTTTCTAAGGTAAACTTTGGCCTGAATTACAGCATATCAGTTTGTTCTATAAAGTAGCAGATGAGGTTGCCTCCTGTTGCAGCAGAGAAGATCAGGACATGTGATTGTGCAAGGGAACAGATATGAATGAATCTGATATCGGTATTAAGATAAAACTTACCTACTTATCTCTGTGATACTCTGTTTGAGCAGGAGGAAGCGGAAGAACATACAGCTTGTACCACTCTGAGAAGGACAGGAAGGGTCAGAAAGACTTGTAGCAGAGAGGAGGGGACTATCTATAGAGGCTCTTGCAGCAAAACAACTTATGATTTAAAAGGTAAAAAATATTACAGAGGATTCTCATGTTGTTATTCTGTAAGGCATAGATACAACGTAATACCTTAGAGTTTTGTTCAGCAATGCTAAAAAGCAAAGCAAACCTCACTTTTGGTCTGTAATCTTAATAATTGAAGGCAGCAAAACATAACACTTCTCTATTTTGAAATAAGAATATCAAGTTTTAATACCAGTGATTTGTATGTGAAGAAAATTTCAGGCACTGATAC
The DNA here is from genome assembly GCA_035041135.1 of Platyrinchus mystaceus. NCBI lineage: Eukaryota > Metazoa > Chordata > Aves > Passeriformes > Tyrannidae > Platyrinchus > Platyrinchus mystaceus. The sequence goes on from JAWWLV010000179.1 coordinate 5,650,245, forward strand.
TTGAGGGAGGCAAAAGAGGGCGAGAAACCTGAGGAGCTGATACTCATATTTAGGAAAACAAAGATGTTTTGATTTAACAGGAAGATAATGAGAGGGCATTTACATTTGTCAGTTAAGTTATTCAAAGTAAATATTTTCAGTTTAGTCAGTTACTTCAGAATTTGTGAAATTTAAATTTAAGCTTGTACATGTAGGGGCAAAGAATAAATTCAGTGCATATGGAAGAGGAGACAGAACGCTTGAAGACAGCTGAAGGGGCTCTAGCAGATACCCTTAAAAAACATGGCAGTTGAGCACCAGAGGAGTAACCGAGGAAAAAACACATACAAAAAGGGTATGTAATTCTCTGTTAAAGTCAGGGCAAGATAGTGCATGAGACTGTAGACCATGTTCTGAAGTGAACATTGCAGAAAAAAAGCAAAAAATATTTATATCTGCTGTTTAGTACATGATCCTCTGAAATATGTGATTCTTTTCCGTTCTAAGCATGTTTGTCTAGTTGGGTTTTTCCTCATGTGTAATCGAAGGTCAAGGGTTGGACTTGATGAGCTTGGAGGTCTTTTCCAACCTTAATGGTTCTATGACCTGGAACAGTTTCCCTGCTTTGCTGGCTCCTTTGGCCTCTTTAAAAAAGATAATTCTTAGCTCTAGTTGATGATTTGAAATTCTATTTCCTCCTGTAGTAAAGACTTGAGGTGAAGGAATGTGTGTATGAACTGAAGTGCTTGGCAAGGTGAGGCAAGGGCTGCCATTCCGAGTGTTTGTTTTGGGTGGTTTGTGCCTGCTGACTTTTACGTGGCTCCCCACTCAGCACTATTGTTTCTGGGTGCTGCATAGGAACTCAGCTGTCTAAACTGGATTTGAAATTCCACTTATGAAAGTTGGTTTCCTGTATTAGGCTGTTTTTTCTGATAAGCTGAGCTTTTACACTGGCCTTGCTAAACTCCTAATGTGTACTGACTCAGTTTAAATGTTCCGGCTGGTGCTGAGTGGTGTTACAGTGCTAACTGCAAGTGGGTTAACTTAAACCACAGGGAACCTAGAAGGGTTTTTTGAGGATGTTGTATATTTTACACTTTCCCTATGGCCATTCTATATATAACATACTTGTAAGTAGAAGTTTCTCTGAATGCTTAGCAAAAGAACATTGTCTCAATTTCTAATACTGAGAGAAGGCAAGAGTGACCATTGTTGCCGTAACAAAGATCCAGTTCCTGCAGAGTCCTGTCTGGAGCAGGGCTGTGAGTGGCTCCTGATGAAGAGTAGGATTAGGGCCAACAGTTACTTTCAGCTCAGGGACTTCCCAAGCCAGATGCAGTGGTAACCCTCTGCAGAATTATTCTGTCCGTGAACTCGTCCTCCTTCTCTGCAGAAACCACATGGACTTCCAGCCTTCCTGTTATCTGGCAGGGAGTTTCCAGAGCCTTCCACCTCATGTGTGAAGAACTATGTTGTTTTGAGCCTTTCAGCCAAGCTTTGTTGGATGTCCCTGTGACATTTGATGATTTTGTATACCTTGGTCCTCTCACTTTTCTAAGCTGAAGAGTATCAGCTCACTTCATTGTTCCTTAAGCAGAACTCATTGCCTCTCTTGTTCCACTGAGTGAAACTAGAAAGTTTTCCATTTTCTAATAAATTTAATTGCTGGGGATTTGTTGGATGATATCCAAGCCATCCTCCGTACTGTTCAGGAGCTGCAAATAATTATGAGCATTTGTAAGTGGTAACTAAGGGACTGCATTATTAATATTTGGCACAAGTCTCCTACTTGCGGAAATAAGATCATCTAAACCTACTTAAGCTTTTTTGTGTTGGAATGTGGACTGTCTAGTGATCCTTCCCAGGTCCACTGGGATCAGGCTGCGTGGGTCGTGGAATGTTCTCTTTCGAAATAAAACAATGGGTTGGAAAAACTTCTGTTTGCAACTGTTAATCAGATGTCCCTTGGTTCTGTTTTGTATCCCCTCTTCCTTGGGAGGGGAAGGGGGATGTTGCATGGGTGGATCTTTGATCCAAGCACAAGCAATCATTAAAAATAAAAAAATCAAACCTGCGGCCTCCATTTTTATGAAGAGTCCTTTTGTGGTGTGTGTGGCTGTGGTTTGTTGTGGTGGCTTTTTTTCTGAACAAGTTTTCTTCCTCAATTGCCCGTGTTTGGTCTTGGAAGGATTTTTTATCTCTTGGTTTTTTGTGTGTGGGTTACACACTGTTCTTCTCCACTTGTATTTCCTTTTTTTTTTTTTTGAACAGTCAGATATCTGCATAGCATAAGGACCCTATTAAGTGAATTCCTGGTGTTCCCTGATCATTCCTTTGCCTTTAGTAAGGGCTGTCACGATTTGGGAATGTGAGTCTTTGTTCTAAATACAACAGCAATTTTAAAACACTTTTTCAGTTTCAGTTGTAATGTAAAAGTACTCATTCAAACTTGTTGATTTAAGTTAGAAATCATAGATTTAAAACCCTCTCTGGAAAAATGCAAGTCCGAGGCTTGCACCCAACCGTATTTCTGGCAGCTGAATGTCTCAGGTTTGGAAATCTGGTGGTTCCCAACATCAGCATTAGTATATAGATGCACAAAAAAGGACTATGTTGTATCAGCATTTCTGTAAAGGGCTTTCCTACTGCTGTAGGCCTTTCTCAAGAAAACAAAGCTTATACTCCCACTGAAGCAGTGACTGCAGAGTGGATAGAAATACTCCTCCACTATGTCTGTGTGCTCACAACTTGTCATTCACAAAGGAGCAAACTCCTGAGCAGTGAAAATGTCACAGTGCAGCTGTGGATCAGTGGAAAGGTTTCAGCACACCTTGTCTTGCTCAAACCACGGTGGGATTTGGATGTTGAAAACAAATCCTACAGGAGTGCTGTAAATACCTTGAAAGTGCAGAAAGGCTGTGACAGGGGTATTTTAACCACCTGCTGTTGTTGAAAGAGACTGTTTACCCTATCCCCTCTTCTGACACGTCTCATCCCTTTGCTTTGAGCTGCTCCTGGGTATCATCTGACCTTTCAGCAAGAGGGTTGAGATTTCTAACCCCCCAGAAGACATTGCTTTCTGTGAAGTTTTTATTCAGCCTGATGAATTCAACTCACACTGTACAGACAGGCTCTGGGGACTCCGGAAAAGTCTCTGCTGGAGTACTGGAAGGGAAATCTGGGGGAAGAGTGACAAGAGAAGAAAAAGGGGAGTAAAGGCTTCCCTTTGGCACTAAGATGTTACATCAGCTGTTTTGTGGAACTGTGCTGGGAGGTTTTCAGTTATCTCATGCTTATCCTAAGCTAGACAAATACAACTTTCTCTAAGCCATATATCTGTTACTGAGGTCCTTACCACTGTGCACATGAATGTAAAAGACAGGAAAAGTTCTGCATGGTTTCTCCCTGAACGATCACTTGATTTGCTCCACCAAGTCTTGCTTTGAATGCTGTAATTTGAAAGCCTCAGAAACAAAAATGTCCTACATGCTGTGTTTAGTGAAGGGAACACTGTAGGGTGTCTGGGGCTCACCTCAGATGTCACATTGCACAGAAATTACAGTTTGTTCAAGAGAGGAGGAAACATAAAAAGTAGCTAGTGCTGTAGTAGAAGGATGTCACTCTATAGAGTTCACTGTATGGTGCGATGACACATCTAACTGTACTTTTAGTGTCCTGTTAAAGGACTTCTTTGAGCCGTGATTTTGGTTTCACAGTCACTGGAAGCTGGTGGACGTCTGATGGACTGCAGGGAGCTGTCCTGCTGTCCCACTTGCCTTGTTCTGCAGCAGTGTTAAGAACTGCTGTGGGCTGGATGGGGAGTCATCAGCTACAGCAATTCTGCTCACAACGTGCTGTATCAATATTAGTGCTGGCCTGGGGGGTCTGGGGAGCTTGCCCTACTTCTCATATCCACCACTGCTGCAGTTCCATGTGCTTTGTGTGACTCTCTGAGGAGCAGAGTATCGAATAATGCCCCAGTGTGAGCTGTCATAGCTCAAAAACGCTGCCTTCCTCAGCCTCAGCAGCAAACGGCTCATTTAAAAACCTGGATTTCAGGAATGGGGGAGGTTGTTAGTTCAACAAGACTGAGAATGGCATGTGTACCTTTCCATCATGTTTGTGTCTTTACATGTTTTCCATTAAACATACGAGGGCTAAATTGTCACAGTGTCACAGTTTTCACTGGATTTAACTGGCAAACAGTGTGACTTCAGGAAATCAACCCGCTGAGCTTATTTATGTCAGTGTTTATTGTTGCTCCAGCAGCAAAGGGACTCCAGGTGCAGGGTGAGGTGATTTCCATGAGTGGGTGTGGGGAGAGGTTATTTTCTAAAAACCTGAAATCCGTAAATAATTTTAAATTGTAAATTCCTCTATTTCCACACGTCAACTTTGTTGACTTCACACATGCAGTAGCTATGCCATCTTTTTATGTTCTTTGGATTTTTTTTTTTTTAGCAGATTCCTATATGCTCAACAAAAAGCTGTCATGCCCTACTATCCAAAAACCAGTAGTATAGTGGGAGAACGAAAATTAAGCTGAGCCTCTAATGTGGTATTGAGATAGTCTGAAGGAAGAAATATTGATGTTCATATGGGTGTGATGCATCTGTGTTTGACAGCTGATTTTGTGTGAAGTCCAAAAAAGCTTTTAAGAAAACCAGTGGGGAAAAACGAACCTGTCAGGAATATGTGGGCCAGAGGAAACTGTAGAGAGGCAGCTGGAGTGAGGAATACTCCAGCTTGGTTCCAGGCAGGGTGAGAGTATCTTCCCAGGGCTTGCTTTAGGATGGAAAGGGAAGTGACAGCCTGTTGGCTTTGCTTTGTCAGGCTGGCAGTGCTGAGAGCCAGGATGGCTCCTTCCAGGCAGAGATGGAATTCAGCAGGACCAGAGGGAGTCTGCAAAAACTGGAAATGAAAGTATCAGCTATAAATAGAGCCACCTATAAGTAGAATCAACCTCCTTCTTGTGGTATTTCAGGCCTTTTGTGTCAGTGTTTTGTTCCCTGAAGATACAAAGTATTTAGTTCTACTTTGGCAGTAGATCTCTGAATGAGAGGTCTCACACATGCCAAGTGCCTTTGGATTTGTTGTAGTAACAATGTGACTGGAAAACAGAATCAACTGTAAGCAGTATCTCTAAGAGCATTTGGATCAGGTGATTCAGCTCAAAACAAAGCTCAGGAAACTAGGATTGTCACCTTAATAAATGCACTTCAGAGGCTAAAGGAAGTGTGCAGTGGTTTAACCTATTCAGCTGAGAAATGGCTAACATCCCATAATGCATAAACTTCAAAAGTCAAGTGAGAAAATATTGCTTGTGTAGTATTAGTCATGCCAGGACTTGAATGTCATGTCTAGTTTGGATGTCTACAATGCTCCAGTAAGAGGAGGGGAGAAGAAAAGTGAAAACCTGATGAAAGCCAAGGATTTGGTGACTGGAAGCTGGAGTAACTAATGAAGTACAAAAATAGTGCTTTGGCAGTGAGAAGAGTGAATCGAGTTAAGGCTTGTTCTCACTCAAAACATTTACATCCAGACATCCCTTTGCAGGTTATGTTAAAGTATGAGCAGTAATTATAAGGTTGAGGAAGAAGCCCTGGATGGGGTTCCATGGTGTGCCAAGTCAGAGTGTGATCTGACATACAGCTTCTACCTTTGGGATAAATGGGGAAGTGTTTTGCTAGACAGCTGTTTCATATGGAAACCTTTTAAAAGGTGCATTTCTTAGAACTTCTGAGAGGATTTTGCCTTCCTGCCATTGAAAGACAACTTTGCAGATTGTGAACTGTAGGGAGTGAGGATATAGGAGCTTTGCTGAGCCACAATGAGGAAGTTAAAGTTGCCCAGATCATATCACAGTTATACTTACAATGAACAGTTGGGCTTTGGGACATTTATTCATCAACTTAAATATTAACTGTGTGAAACTTACTTATTCATTTTGGATAACTGAAGGGTTAAGATATCTTTAAAACTTGTATCTGAAGCACCTATCTGCTAGAAACTGGTTGCTCATATTTAGGAGTCAGATGAAATCTTGAAACAGAAAACCATGTTTTGGACTGCAAGTGCAAAAAGTGCACAAAGTGGGCATTCCCAGCTGTGAGTTCCAGATGTGCTGGTTTGTAAGTTCCCACTGTTGCTGTGACAGGAGGAGAGA
>JAWWLV010000179.1:5656489-5754562 GCA_035041135.1 Platyrinchus mystaceus
AAAGTGGGCATTCCCAGCTGTGAGTTCCAGATGTGCTGGTTTGTAAGTTCCCACTGTTGCTGTGACAGGAGGAGAGAGTTAAGCAGCTTACCTACTTGTTATCTTGTGTGCTTCTCCTGCTCTAGAAATGTCAGTCCAAGTTGTGTACAGTCCTCTTATGCAGAAATTTCTAATCTAAAAATTCTGCCTTTGAAGGCGACTCTACAGTGCAGCACAAGATAAGGCATTTTGTTGACAGATCAGAAGTTGTGTGTACAACTTGGGAGACTTCACAGAACCACTGGCTCCTCAGTTGAGAAGGTTTTTGTTGTTTTTTGGGTTTGGGTGTGTCTTTCCCATCAAAGCACGCTGGAAGTACATGAGCTACTGAAGAAATCAACAATAACTTTGATTAGGGTTTTACTTTGAAGCCCATTAATGCATGGCAGGATGTATTTCCCTCTGTCTTTCACACCCCCCCTTGCCTCCTACTCCCTCCAAAACCCCTGGGATGGCTTAGGGGTGATGAGCAAGGATTGCATTCGGTGGCTGTGGAACAGTATGTTCTTCATGTATTGGAGGCTGGACCTGACTTGGAAACTCAAAACTTCAGCTAAGTTTGTATTTCATAATCGAGGGAGGAGATTTCATTTGTTGTTTGGTTTTGTTTGTTTGTTTTTTTTTTACTTTAGCTGTGGGTCTGTCATTACTAAAAGAACAATTGATTTCAATGTTAAATGAGTTGAATTTGATAACTGGCCCAAAGGACTTCAAGTTTCCGTTATCTGTAAATTTTAAGTCTTCTCGTCTTCCCCAGTGTTGAAAATATAATACCTTGTTTCTTCCCACACATACACAAAATCTTCTGAAGGATTGGAATACATGAGAATTAAATACAACACCTTAAGATAGATGTTGTGAACTTACTTTACCAGCATTTAACATCAGTGGACCCTATTTTTAATTAAAACGTAATTTTTACATTTTTAATGTAAAATGTAATGTAACTTTAATGTAAATTGTAATTATATATATATTTATTTATATTTATAGGTCTATTTATGTAGATACAGATAAAATATATTACAGAAATTCGGGGGTGCTGTACTGAACAATATTTCTGAAGCATTGTCTTAAAATATGTTGGTTTGGTCTTGTTGGGTTTGTTTAAATAATTAAAACACTTCTGATGTTGAGATCAGTCTTTTTCCTACAAGCAGCTGTTCTCAGAGTAACTGATTTTTATTCCATTTTAGTTGTATCTGTTTCCAGCGAAATCAGTCTGGATGTTTTTGATAATAGGACCTGTTGAAATAAGACATCCAAAGGCATGAAGGAGTGTTCTGATTGAGAGTGGATCTTTGATAGTTATACCTGGGTGTAATTCTTGGGGTAGTTTTTCTTACTCTTCCTAGGAGCTCTGCTGTTACCTTACACAGGTTGTGTGACAGCCCTCCATGATGTATCCATCTTGACATTTGAGATTAAATATCAACACGTGTTCCTGGAACACCTGTGGTGTTCTCAGTGTGTCTATAAAATGTCACAAGGCACCCAGTAAAATGTTTGCACAGCTCTGAGGCAGAACTTGGTGGTTCCTGCTCCAAGCAGAGGCATCTGAAGCACTGGTTAATATTACTCTGTCCACTGTGGCTGAGCTTAGGAATTCCTTTAGCACCAATGCGGTTATACCCAGTATCTGTGGTGTGAGGACTAGTACTTGTTACTCCCAGAAGCCTGTAGAGGGGCTGTAGTTTGCTTTATGTGTAGAAATTTCAGAAATCCCTTCAGACCTGGTCTTCCAAGAAAGGCAGGTCCCTTTTTGTTTTCCCTGTGGAAGCAGTTTCTTGAAACCTAAGGAATACAAGTACTGGCGGATTGATTATTGAAGCAGGCCAAATTCCTTTGGTAACAGCAACATGTTAGCACTGATTTCCAAGAGTGTGCATCACCACCTCTTCACAAGGGCTTGATTAGTTCCCTTGTGATGTTTCCTTTTGATGGCTGCCCAAAATGAAATATGTGAACAGGCCAACATAAGCTCACTTCAAAGAACGAGAGCTCAAAGAGTCTAATCTTGGCTGACGAGAAGCTTATGCCAGATCAAGCTTTAAATAATGGTTGCAAACTAGCAAGCTTTGTAGAAACACTCTTGCAGCTGGGATTCACTGCAGAGGTGCAGAGGCAAACAGCCTTGAGATGTGAGAGGAAATGGAATCTCCTGTGTCTGAGGATCAGCAGGGCAGTCAGGATGCTGGTTCTTGAGGCAGTTCAGTCTCCAGATGCGGTGGCCGTTCTGTAGTATTGTGTGTTAGACCTTCAGCTGTATCACCAGAGGTAAACACCAGTCTCCTGCCAGGGAAGGAAATGCTTCATCCATGGCACAGACAGGTCTAAACAGGTTTGATTCCTCGAAGTGATATTTGCTGCTGTGAAGATGCTCTGTATCTCCATCCATGAGGCCTTCCCGTGGGACTGGATCAGCCTCGAAGGACACATTTGTCTGAGCATGAGCTGGGATTTTTGCAGGTTGTTAAATCTGTTGGGTTCTCTTTCAAGAACCAGTCTGTTTTCCTTTCCTTCCACGCTGTCTGGAGCTCCATACTTAGAGGTGCAGACAATCCAGCTCCAGGGAGAAATGACTAATACACGTCATGAGTGTGCTGCCAACCAGGGGGATCTCTATAGGCCAGAGGAAAGGGTCACCAAGAACCTTATAAAAAACCTTAAGAAGTTAGTGAAGGGAAACATCAAGTCCTGCACCTAGAGAGGAAAAGCCCCACGTCCCAGTACAGGTTAGGGACTGACCAGCTGGAAGACTGCTTGGGAGAAAAGATCTTGGTGGTTCATGAGATGGCAGTGATGCCCTTGCAGCAAAGAACACCAACAGCCTCCTGGATTGCCGTAGTCATGTTGCCAGCAGAGTGAGGGAAGTGATCCTTCCCATTTACTGAGCACTGCTGAGACACTTCTGTTTTCTGGGTCTAGTTCTGAGCTCCCCAGTGCAAGAGAAAGTTGGTTTAGTTACCACTTATCCTTGGCTTTGAGACAACAGAGAAGTCGTTTGTTAAAGTAGCTGAAAGGAAAAGTTTTAGGTACTTTCCCTTATAAACAAGGAGAGATAGGAACTGAGGCTCCTCTTGGTCTGGAATTCTCAGTGTTGTTACAAGATAAGAGGCAGCATATTGTCCTGTGGCTCCACTGCCACTCTGACAGTCTGGAAAACTGTGAGGTGATGCCATGTTCAGTCTTTTCTCAGAGACAGTGCTGATGAACAGGTGTTTTTGGTGTGGGGGAGCACATGGGCAGTATATTGATCTACTGCGAAACTACATGTAGAGTTTATCTTCTGTTTCTTGGAGACTTTTTCCACCTATGTCAAAATTGTTCATCTCATAGCTTTGTGACTCATGTAAATTCATGGGCTGCTTCCCTCCAGCCTGCTACTTTGTCCTTAGGAAAGATGGAGAGCAGCTGTTGGAATACAGTGGTTTGAGCAGTCTCTGCCTTCCCCAGAGCAGGGGATCCCTGTGCCCTCTTGTGAGGGGCTGGGGGAGCTGCAGGAGGATTTTGCATCACTGCTCTGTTTGTGTGGCAGGGTCAAAACATGAGCTTCTGACGTCAGGAGGAGTTCCAGAGCTCAGGTTTGGATCACAGGGTGCCAGGGGCTGGTGAACATGCTGGTGAGTGACTGGTAAAAGGGTGACCTCAACAAGCAAACCAGGGTAAAATCACTTCTTTGCTCCAGAGTCTGAGGTGAGATGTATCTGCATGTGAGAGGAAGTCACAGGGCTTTTTGTCTTCTGGGAGTACAGAGTGTTCCTGCAAATAGTACTGGGGAGCTCAAGGGACACAAATATGCCATTAAAACAAAACACTATCAATGTATTGGGAAAATATGAAGTATTCTGACAGCTACTCCTTAAGTACTGAAGGAAAAGGAAAATACCACTGCTTTAGTTTGAAGATCTTCCTATGATTCCTAAGGACTATTCCATAATAAACCAGCCATGCCCTTGTATGTCTGTCTGCATCTTGAAATGATCACAGGGACTCTTGCAGCTGAAATCTCCCCCATTATTGAGTCCATGTGCATCTGGAGCCTCCAGACATCTGCAGCACCTCTTGAAGTGCTGTTAGTGAAGATAAGTAACCAGTTTAGTACTATTTTATGCTGTGACAGTGAACTCCAGCGATGGAATGCTGCTGTGAAGGGCACTAGATGATCTCCTCCCCGTAGCTGTGTTTGCTTCAGTCCTTACACACAGGGACAGTGAGGATCTTTTCAGTTGCTTCTTCAGCAAACCACACCACGGTTTTCCTCTGCCAGTGCGAAATGGTGCTTTTTAAGTATGAGACACTTCTGATTCATAAAGTTATGAATTGCATTTCTTGTACCAGAATATGTTGGAGGTAGATGACCCTTGCCTAGGGGGAACCAAAACTGATGGGCCTTGTGTAAAGAGGTCTTGACTCCCGGGTGGGTGTTTGGCACATGTAGTTGACCTACTTTAGCTCTGACCTTGATTTGCTCAGAGGTGTTTATGTACTCGTGATCAGCTTTGCTGCATGATTAAGCTGGTCACGTGTTATCTAACTTTTTTTTTTTTTTTTAATAAGGGATGAATAGTAAGATTTCTTTTTACTGTCTCATTAGCCTTGTTACAGGAGATTGGAGAAAGATGGAATGCAAGGAAGGGGAATCCTGAAGGAAGTAGAGCCCCAAACAGGCTGTAGAGAGAAACTGTCATGCGATACAATGACAAAATATCATTTGATTCTCATCTACAGAAGAATTTAATCAGGAAGTGGACTACATGGCATTTTTTCAAGTAGGTCTCTGGAGTACTTTGGCAACAGGCTTGGCATCATAAATGGAAGATTTGAACTTTGCTTATAAATATATGGGTAACTTTTGCATTCCTTCTCATAGAGAATTTTTTTTAGCCATCAAGCAGCTGGAGGCTGAAAAGACAGTAAAATATTCAATTTTTCAGAATTTTAAGAAAGCCTTGCAACAAAACACTTCTCTGAGCTGTTCACTATTTAGTGGGGCATGCTGATTTTTGCTCTGATCATTGGGTTGACATTTTCTTAACTTTAAACCTCATTTCAAGAGACATGCATTGTTCTTAGCTCCTATAATGCTAAAATGTAGGACTGTGATTGTTAGAACTGGGATGAACATTTGGGACATGGTAGAGAAAGAGCTGACTGGGAAAGAAATTGAGAATTCTGCTTTTTATATGAGGGTTTTTGTTTTTTTTCTTAAATGGTCAGAACTTAAAATAGCTGCTTTGAAACTATCAAAATAGACAGTTATAATTTAAAATAGCAGCACAGTTGAATGGATACTTGATTTCAAGATTTTTCTTTTCTATAAAACTGATTTTAAATTTTTGTTTGAGATGAACAACGATTTTTTTTTAGCATTACTGCACAGTGACTTGTGCAGCGTTCTGATTATAAGCTAAAATGCTGACTGTTGCAGGCAGCCTTAAAGGGAAAGGACTGTGTTCAACTTACAGACCCTTCCCCCCTGCTTTTTAATTTGTTAATTCCAGCTCATCCCAACCTTTTGTCTGAGTGGTCCATGAAATATAAGGCAGTAAAATGTGAGTTCAACAGGTTCTCTCACATATAGAAGCGTTCAGAAACTTGTGAAAGTTAATTGTAGGTGATTTGGTCAGAAGTTTCAAAAAGTGCATGTTTCTAGTATGTGCACTGTGCAGTGCTTGGGGTTTGTGTCAGGTTCCACGATGGAATCATAAGTTGTTTGCTGTGGCAGTGCTCTTACCACTGGATTCATAGGGTTTAGCCAGGGGCTACACTAAGTTTAGCTATAACTAATTTCTGCACATCAGGTGAGGCTGGAGGTTATGTTTTTGGGTCTAAACCAAGACGTGGCCGGTGACTGTGGTTTGACTGGTAAAACAAGATGCAGTAATCTCATAGCCCACAGTAACATAACCGTGTCTGAAGCTGTTGGGCTGCTTTGGGTAAGAGGGACAAGGCAGACAACGAGGAAAGGCTGATACAGGGAGAAAGTAGGGCCTGGTCTACAAGTAACTGTATGAGTATGAATGGAAACCTTGTAAAACAAGTGTGCTTATGGATTCAGTGACAGTTTATAGTTTGACTTAAATTTGTACTGATTTGGCTTTTGTCAGTGAACTTCTGCTTTGGCCTCTTAACATGTGTGTACCAACATGCCTAGACATTCTCAAAAATGGAAAAGGAGGTTTTTTGGGAAAGGACCAGAGAGAAGTTGTTGGGTGAGATGGACGATGTGCCCCCAGGAGAGTTTGGAAGCTCTGCTTCTAGAACAGCAGTGATCCTGTTCAGAAGTTGGTGGTATGAAGGCAATGACTTGCCTGACCTTAGACTGAAGAGCTGCAATCCTGACTTATTACCATAATAGGGCCAGTGAGTTAGATAATCTACACTTGTGAACGTCTGAATTTGCTATTCTGGCAGCACTGAAGAAAATGCCACCAAATGATTTTGGATTTTGTGAGGTTTCTGTTGGCTTATGACTTGTAACGTGTTCTATATATGTGATTTGGTAGAATTGGTTATAATTTGGTCATGTTGACAGAACACTGGTTGTTTGACTTGTGAGCTTCTGAGAGTGTCATGGGAACTGCTTGTTCTGTGTAATTGGGAAGTTCTACTGTTGTCACAGGTTGGAAGGGCAGTCAGGATGTTCATAGGTGCATTAACCAGAAAACAATGTACGCAATGGACCTGAAAGTTTTTTTGCAGGAGGAAGACATAGAACAGTTTTAAATCTTCCATAGTAATTTTTGCTGAAAAACTTGTTCTGTGAGAGTAATCTGGAAGGGAAGGGCATCCACCTGCAGACCAGCCACTAAGTTTACAGTATAACTGGGAAACACATTTAAGGACTTGAGTTGTAGTATGGGCTGTGGATTTTATATAAAACTTGAAGCCTGCAGAATAGAACAATATTTAACCCTTGTCCTTCAAAAATGCTAACTGCTGTTACAGTGAAAAATAAAACAGTAAGCCAAGCCCCAACTGTCTTACTGCTTTGACCACCTTAAAATAAGGCAGTCAGGAGGGAAGGGATAAGTCTGTCTTTTGCACTGTGACAGCAGTTTGAGTTGTTCTGGCATCGTGTGACAACAGATGTGTTCATGGCTGTGATCGTGTGATCACTGATTATGAGCAGAGGGGGTTTATGCAAAGACCAAAGAATGATAAGCAGGGCCCAAATGGAAGTGATGCTGAAGAGATTTCTTGTGTTCCACAGCTTGGTCCATTGGAGATACACATCCCAACATCTAACCCTTTTGATGGATGGATAAAGCTTCTATACTTTATAAGGAAATGAATATTTTATCCTTGAGTAGGAAACATGTATTGCTGTTGTAAACTGTGTCTAAAACATTTGTTCTAAACAAGCTTGTTTTGAAGGTGTTTTTTTAAGCTTGCTGGTTTTCCTCCCATTCAGGTTTTTGAGAGTATTTGACCAACAGAATATGAGGCATGGAAGAGGTCTAAGGTGATCTGCTGCTTTGGGCTGAGCATCATCATCTTTGTTCAAGTGGATCTAGGCTTCCAAGACAGGCCTTCAGGTAAAAACTCTTCTGTTTCACAGTCACAGGGTTTCTTCCAACAATGTAATTATTTGCAGTCTAGAGGATTAAAAAAGTCTGTGTGATGAAAAAGCCAATTAGATTAATTTGTACTTTTAACTACTCTTAGACCATCATTGGGTAATTAGGATTTTTATTTGTGGAGTCTGCTGTGATGGAGGTGTTTTATTTCTTTGGAAATCTGCTGAATTCTGTTCCATGAAATTCAGTGGAATTATAACTTTTAAAGCTTGTGAACTTTGATAACATAATCTTCAAATGGAGAGACACACTAAAACGAGTGTTCCCAGTCAGCAATATTTTTGTTAGGTAGAAATAATTGGCTGGCCAGTTAAAGTAAGAGTGAACCTGGTTTAGTTAAAGATCACACTGACAGTTCTTTAAAACCAATTGTGTCGAGTGATGTGTTTTGAGAACAGTCGTGGTTTGTGTGCAATATTCAACACACTGGTATATAGAAAAGGAGAAATTGCCTATTACCTGTTTTATGGCAAAACAAAATAACAGAAACCATGATTTTCGCAGTTTTTAAGAATGCTAAGTTTGAGAGAACTTCTTTTGATTAAAAATGTGTGAGTTTCTGCTTATATTAATGCAGTGGTTTTTTGGTTGGTGGGTTTGTTGTTTTTTTTTTCCCTGATGTTAGACAGTCCAATGGCAGACCAAAGGATGGACATATCTTCTACAATTAGTGACTTTATGTCACCAGACCCTGCTGACTTGATCTCCAGTTCCCTTAGCACTTCAGGAATGGACTGTAATAGGAAAAGAAAGGGAAGCTCTACCGATTATCAGTAAGTTGGATTTCTCTTGATTAAGCTCTGCTAAAAGAGGTGGTAACACAACAATCCAGTGGGGGAGACTATAGTAATATTTATAGCCATTTTTAAATAACCTTTTCTTGACAACCTGCCTTAAAGGTTTCAATGAAGAAAAAAGCTGCTATGCACTAAGTGAAAAGTTCATTATTTAATAATTAAAATAAAGCTGTCGTCTCTGTGCAGCTGGAATTGAGGGCTATCAGATGGGGTAAGGCTGAGGAGAAAAAGTTTTGGCTGATGGGGGGGTGGAATTAGTGCTGATGAAATGTACAGTGTGAAGGTTGATTATATTGACCACTGACACAGGAAAAAGAATGTCTGACTAGTGGAGGGGGAAGGTAATGAATTTATTGAAAAGCAGAAACGAAACTAGAAGTTGTTCCTTTTCTTCACCTATTTTTTGCCTATTTAGTCACTTCCTATCAGTGTGCTGCCAGCCTTTGCCTGATGAAACTATCTTGGTCCCTCAGTCAAATATTAATCTGAATAGTCTCTTGTTTAAGGCATTAGAGCTGCCTTTCATTTAATCAACTGGTTTAATCTTGTGTTGGTTCTCGATTGTAGGCTATTAATCCTGACCCAATAAAAACCTGATTTCTTCTCAGTCAGTGGTAGAATGTGGCTTTATTTCAAGAAAGCTGCTTTCTCATTAAGGGAAGCTTGCTAACAACAGTGCTCAGAAGCACTTTCCAAGCCACAGCTTCTCTCCTGGGGCAGGTGTTTGAAATAGAAAGAAATGCCACCAACTCTGCTTTAGTTAGTGAAGGTTGTAGTAGAGTTTGCCCGATTTCCAAATGTTCAATGTCTCCAGCACTAGGAACACCAAAACCAACCTACTCACTACAAGTCACTGTGCAAACCTCCTATGTGTTGTAACTTAACAAAGTCTGGCTGCAGGATGGCTTGGGAATGGACACATCCATTATTCATACGGCCACAAAGTCTGGTTTTATGTAACTTAGCACAAATTTTATCACTGTGGGCTTTGGAGTGTTGGCAGTTCCTTTTACAGGGAGGGGCAGAACTTTTAATTCACGCCAAGCCTGACAATAAAGAATTACATTCCCTGTGCATAGGACTTCTTTTTAGGACACTTTATACACAAAACTTTATGCACTTTTTAAAGACCACAAACATACTCCATTCTTTAACATGCCTTTAGTCTTCTTGAAAAGTACATGAGTCCCTCCAGTTGAATTGACTACTACAAAATTCAGTGAACAGCCTCGATCTTACCAACTTCCTCTTCTCTAGAGAAAGGATTTCTCCATCTTTATTCCTCTGGGTAGGAAGCATTGCTCAAGTCCTCTTTTCCAAAAGACAGCTTGCTCTTGTAATAATTCTGCCCTTTAGGTTTTGTTTGCATTTTTTTTTAAATATATGAAAACACCTTTTCCTTGAATCCTCAGTGAAATAAGTTTACAACAGCTGTAGTCACACCACAGTTCATGTTGTGCTGCAAAGGAAATGGTGTCTAGTAAATGTTCCTCTTTTAAAGCAGAACTTAGGGTAGACTACCTTGATCCCTCTTGATACATGGATGGATGGGCAAATGCTTGGAAATGCTACTGTTCAGCTTTTGCTGCCTGTTAACAATTTATTTTTTACATAAATTTTCCCAGTGTCCAGTTTTATGCTTCATGTACCATTGAAGCCAGGGAGTAAGGAAGGCAGAACTCAACTGTTTTAGTGTGGTTCTTTGTTCACCTCTCAAGTACAAGCAAATGTATTGATCAGCTGCACTTTCAGCTCTCTTTTAATCCTGCAACTCCTCCAGGAAAATTCCTGCCCAGCCTATGGCTGTCACTTCAGCAAAGGCTGTTTTCCACTGTGTTCTGTTTTAGCCAAATGCTACAATCCAAGACTTCATGCACAGGTCTACAAACAGTTCATTTCTTTTCGTGGGACTAATGTTTTCAACTGAAATAATATATGATAAGAAACAAACTATCCTGGTGCGTTTGTAACTTACTTTTTGCCTCTTTTAGATTTTGCTTTCTGGGGTTTTTTTTTAAGGCTGAAATGAATTTTGTTACAACAAGCATTCTGGAGCTAAAGGTGGTATCACAAGTGCTGTTTAATTGTGAGCATCAGGAGTGCTTTGAGCCAGTGGCTAAGACAGTAACTCGGGTGCAGATGGAGATGTGAAGAAAACATTGAACATTATTCAAACTTCCTTTTAAAGCTAATGAAAAATATAATTGATCTAAGAGTGCGGTGAATAATATATGAAACACTACCATGTTTCTTTTTAAGAAGGCTTATGTCCACTGTTGAATACAAATAACTAGTGTGTTAATGGCTGAAATGAGAAGACTTTTTCGTAAGGCTTTTATAAAACATAGCCTCTTATCATGGTAAAGCTCAGTGGTATTTCAGGTCACTTTACAGTCTTGAAGTGATGCCAGCAGTTAGTGTGCATGTAGAAATTCTGTTTGATTTCCTTATGATACAATAAAGTCTGTATAAAGTTCAGACTTGGGACTTCAGTACTGACTGAAGCAAAATGTGCATCTGCACAAGAATCATCAAAAACTGAGAAACTTGGGATACTTTATTTTTATTTTTATGTTTTATTTCTGGCCTTAGAGTCCTCTGAAATCCCATTTATCTAACCACAAGGACAACACGCATAAAGCACAGATCTTTCCTTTCTGAAGATGAAACAATATCTCAATGATTTGCATAACATAATTTAGGTTAGTTGTTTTACTAGTTTTTCCACATTAAGTGTCATGAACTTTGCTATCTTTTCTTAAAAAGCAGAATTATTCTTTCAGGAAGTAGATTAATTTCAACAAGCTTGTTTCTTTAGAGTATGCTCACTGCTATTGTCCTGTTTTCATTGTGCTTTCATTTCATATAGAATATGAATTAGCTTGAGCATTTCAGCAGAAAATGTAAGACATTATTCTTATTTCCTATATATGGTGTACTCTATTTTTCTTTCTTTTCAGACTCGATGGCTTTCCTTTTGAGTAAGTATAAATATTTTAGTAATTGGTTTCACTCGAAAAAGATGCTCAGTATTTTTTCTTTGCCTTTCCCTTCTACTTACTTAAAATTTGCAGGCAAAAGTTAAAACAGAATAAGCCAGGCCTAAGAGAGTCCATTTAAACACAGTTTTTCAGATTTATGTATATCAAAACATTCTCTTCCTACTTATTTAGTCCAACCAAAGACATGCAGTCATAGGCATTCAACTTTTTTACCAAATACAACTGGGAAAACTTACACTTTCCTCTCCTGCTTATTTCTGTACATATGGTTACAATATTAAAATGAAATAAGGGGGATCTTTTCTATTCCCTTTCTGTTCTTCATGCCTTCTTCCTTTTTTGCTTTCATGCTGAAACAAAAGCAAGCTGAAATTTGCACCAGTTTAAAATGTGCCTGTGTAGTTTCATGCGGTCTTTTGCTCTCTCTGTGCACATTTGGCCATCTCCAGTAGTTCGTTTATCTAGATTATAACCATCTTCTATCCCAAAATCAACTACCATGAGGCAAACTGGGGTGTGGGACACACAGGCATCTGCAGAAAGCAATTCAGGGCAATTTGTGAATTTTATGCAAGGCACTTTGGTAACTGCCTCAGGTCCAACTTGTAACTCCAGTAAATACAGGGTGGTAGAGCTAGTGCTGGTGAAGGCTTAAAAATAACTGCTTTGATATGTCCTTTCCCCCCTCCCCTTCTAGTTAACTGAAAAACATTTTTATAACAGATGATATCTTTGAACTGCAGCATGTTTTACTGTCAAACACATCAAACTGTGCCATTTAGTTAGTTCTGAAGGAGACACAACTAATTTAAGAAAATGCTTTAATATTACAAAAACCACACAACTTTATGTCGCTTTTGCATTCTTATTTTTGTATTTATGATTTAAAGATGACAGCAATACTTTATTCTAATTTTATGACAGTTTGATGACTGTTCTGCTAATCCTACTGAATTTGTGATGTGTTGCTTTTGCTCTGTTTCTGCAGGGAAGGTATGGATACAGATAAAGATGACCAACATGGAAGGTACTGGTGATACAGTCACTGAAATGTTAGTTCCACAGTACTGGCACAGGATCCTGTCTGTGGATCCCTGTTCTCAGTGTCACTGTGGTCATGTGTCCCAAATTATTTCTTTGCTGGGATAAAGGCATAAGATTGTAAAACAAAGTAAAACAGACAAGCAAAAAAACTAAACCCCAAACTTTGAGACACAGTATTATAAATATTGTTCTTTCTCTAGAAAGGTTAAATACATATTCAGATTCTAAAAAACCGATTTTAATGAGGATCAGTAGTTATGTAAGATGCATTAAAAGAATTGGGTTGAGTGATTTCAGCATTGTAACTTTGTGATGTTGTTTCTCAACAGATTGGAGTATGCAGACCAACAAGGCAGAATAAAAAATGCAAGGTAATGCTCTAAATGAGTATATTAGAAAGGATTATCTCTTACTTTTTGCCATATATGAATTATTTTCATGTGTTTCTTCTCCTGAAAATATTTTTGTTCTAACTTTGACCTTCCCTTAGTTTTCCATATCTCTACACTGCTAACATTTTCCATTAGGTTTGCATGTAATTTTGTGAAAATACTAATTTGGTAGGTAATTTGGGTTTAGTCACTTCACTAGTGTTGAAATTGAAGCCAGTATGTTTCTGATAATGTTACATTCTTCATCTTGCTTCTTTGAGGCTCAGTAGTGGCTTGTACAAGTGTTAATAGTGAATCTTACTTAATATGGGAAAATATAACCCAAAAATTAAATTGTTTAGTGTTTATAATTAATTTGCCTGATTAGGAAGAGTTTGGTTCAGAGGTATCTCAAATACTTCAAATAAAAAGCTATAGGATGAGTAGAAGACTTGTATTGCCACAGCAAAAAGTAGTTTCAAATACTTTTTACATTCCTGTAGTGTAGTGATTACAAATGCTTGATGGAATTGAATCACAGAACAGAATTAGGCTGGAAAGGCCTTTAAGATCATGGAGTCCAACCATTAACCCAGCGCTGCCAAGTCCCACTAAACCATGTCCCCAAGTGCCACATCTGCATGTCCAGAGACAGTGACTCAAACACTGCCCTGGGCATCCTGTTCCAGTGCTTCACAGCCTTTTGGTGAATCATTTTTTCCTAATACCCAGTCTAAGGCTGTTTTATTTAGTATTTTATATACACTGGAATTTGCTTATCTATGACCTTTCGGGTGCCAGTCATGTTTCAGTGTGTGTGCTGAGGATAAAAGTGGTGCACAGCAGCAGAAACCTCTGGATAATTTGGTACTGTTTAGTGGATTGGTTCAGAACTGAGGACTCAGTGTACTGTATGGCCAGAGTTATATGTGTTTTCTGGTAAATTAGAACCATGTGCTGCATCCTTGCCTCTTGCTTATGTTATTACCCAAATCACAGACATAAAAGGTCTGAAGAATTCTGTATGTGGAGTGTCCTTTTCACAAGGACAAGAGGGTAACAATTATCCGAAGGAGGTTACTTTTGTGGTTTTGTCATGCTGGATTTGGGCATTTTTTAACATGCTTTATTTCCTCATGCTTTCCTGTTTTCCTTCACCACCCTCCTTGCTCAGGGAGGCTCACAGTCAGATCGAGAAGAGGCGCAGAGATAAAATGAACAGTTTCATAGACGAACTGGCCTCGCTGGTCCCAACGTGCAACGCGATGTCTCGGAAGCTGGACAAACTCACCGTGCTGAGAATGGCTGTGCAGCACATGAAAACACTACGTGGTGAGTTGGCTGGGGCTGGAGGAGGAGGATCCAAAATGGGATTTCCCCAAAGCCATGCTTTTCATCTCCTTTTCTTACCCTTTTACCAAAAAGGAGCAAGTCAATACATTTTGGGAGGACGTCTCCCTGTTTCTTAGCATTCGATGCTGAGTGTTCATTTGTAGCTTACTAGTTCATACCCTGATCTGACTGGAAAAATTTGGGATGAGGAAAGAATAGTTTTACATCATCTGCCCTAGTGATCATTGTCACCAGGCCCCAAAGCACCAAGGCAACTGAGGAAGGTGGGGAGAGGGAACAAAGGGCTTAAGTGGCAGTGCACAGTTGGTTCTGAGCTCTAAGCAGGCAATGTGCAAAACTGGTTGGATAGAGAGGCTGGATTTTAGGTGTAAGTAATATTCCAACAGGACTTGTGAGGTTTTGTGTTCATACCTTTAGAAAGAGTGGAGAGCACTTTGAAAATTCTATTTTAGTCTTTAGAATTTTAGTCTTCAGAAACCAGTTTCTGTTGCAAGCACCTGAAGGGAAACATGCAGGTTTGGAAGAGTTGGGGGCGTTGCAAATCTCTGTGTGTCCTAAAGCTTCATATCAGAGTGAGTCAGTGCTTGGGTACAATTGGTGATGATGTTGAAAGCTTAAGCCTTCAGGAAATACACCACTGAGAAAAGATACAGATGCAGCTAATTTAAAAAAAAGAGCCACTGTTCTCATTTCTAGGAGAGCTAGTGTCTCCCATCTTTATCCTGATGTTTTTGAAGGGTTTAACTTTTCTGCCATTGTCATTTAATTAGGTTAATACTTCATAACACTTTAGTGGTTACTGATTTGATTCTCTTTTGCCTTTATGAAGGGAATAGAATGAAAGGAATTACTCTTCAATTAATAGCTGCCTCATTTGTTGCCAATTTTGAGGTTTTGGCATTGTGAGATGATGTCATTGAAATGCTGTTTTTGTCTTTGATGTGGAATGAGAGAACTGATTTGTAAATTCCCTAGTGACAGTTTGTTTACATGAGCTTGTCGTGTTTTGCTAAGTTATAAGGAGAAGAAATAGTTTGAATATTTTTATTCTTTAATCTCTTATTTTTAATTTCTGAGACTAGACCATAAATCAAGGACAGGATTTGGGTTAAAAATATGTCAAGGAATACTTTTGTATCTCAGAAGGCATTTAATTTGCATTATGCAGTATTTGTGTTTTAGCAAAAAAGCTTCATCCTCTTTTAAGTTAATACCAACAGAGCTTACATTGATAGTAAAATAAAACCAAAAAGTAATTTTCATTTTACAGAACATCTGCAATGAACAACAGTCTAAAAAGGAGCCAAAGGAAAAGTTCTCATTAAAATGTGTTGTTAAGTTGGTGATAAGGGAATTGTTTCTGTTTTCTTTAGGTGCTACAAACCCATATACAGAAGCAAACTATAAGCCTGCTTTTCTATCAGATGATGAATTAAAGCATCTTATTCTCAGGGTATGTTTTAACTCTTAATTAAGAGATATTAATGGCTGTGAATATGACTCTCCCAAAGCACACCACCAGTATTTTAATGCCTTGTATCTCAGTTTAAAAATGTTTTGATTGTGTAGGATAATTAAAAAATCTTCAGACTGCTTCACAGAGCTGATGAGTTTAACAATGACTGGCTTTTTTAATTTAAGCAGAAAGATTAAAGAGGGAGATTTGAAGAAACTGATATTTTGATGGTAACCATCAGAATCTTCAGTTATGTCATGAAACAAACCAAAATTATATAAATTATGTTCTTGCAGACTTTCTGCCACAGGCTCCCTTGCCATGATTTTCAGTGATATAAGGAACACCCTTTTCTGAGGTCACTGATGTAACATGACTTAGTGTGTTTGGCTGCTTGCTGTGAAGTTGGCTTACAGAGGATATCTCACTTGTCAGTGGTTGAGCTCTTCCTGTAGCTTGTGTAACTGATGGAGCACTGCAGTGTCCAGATCAGCATATGCAGAATTAATTTATGCCACATTGTGTCTCCAAAGCTGTAAAATTGGGGCCTATTCCTGCATGCTTGTGTATGACTGAATAAAAGTACTTTGGAAATGGGAATCGGTTGCCTACAGGCACAGAAATAAATATCCAGGTTATGTCTGGTTTCTAAAAGAGGAACTACGGAGTAAATACAGTTAAAATAATATTTTAATTTCAAGGCATTATTAAACAGAATCATAATATTATTGAGCAAGACATGGGTTCTTTCTTCTCACAGAAGTTATTTTACATCCTGGGCATGATGCCCAGAACGATGCCAAAAATGTTTGCAGATGCAAAAAAACCCTATTGTAATTTCGCATTTTGCCTGTTGACTCAGTTATCGCTAAATGTTAAGACAGCTCTCCTAGTGTAGAAATTCTACTCTATACATAGTGTTTTTAAAGGTTATAATGTTGCAATGAGGAAGTGTAACTTAATATTTTATTTTTTTTTTAAATTAGGCAGCTGATGGATTTCTTTTTGTTGTGGGCTGTGACAGAGGAAAGATACTGTTTGTTTCGGAATCTGTTTTCAAGATCCTCAACTATAGCCAGGTATTCTTTTCCTGTTTATGTAATGTTAGGTCTTAAAAGATTTGAGAGCTTTTTTTATGGCAATGCATTTGTATGGGAGGCAGGTTTGTGAATAGTCTGCCTTGAAAGCTGAGAGGTGTTGCAAAGAGAGAGCTTTTCCCTGCCATGACATTAGAGACAATTGTTTCTGGTTTCCATTCAAACTAAGGAGGTGAAAGGGAACTAACTTTAATTCCCTGATTGATGCATTCTTATCAGGGATTTACCCTCAGGCTTGCAAAAACGTTATGTAATAAGCAAATACTGAAAAATCAGTCTGGGGTTCTTCCAATCGCTTCATGTGGATTTTTTGACTGACTTTTCTTTCTGTCTGCTATGGTTTTCCTTGCATCCTTACTGGTGTAAACTGGGAAGCAATTATACCAAAGGCAGGTTTTCAATATATGCTCAACATAAGGCTTACTTTGGACCATATATTGTGTAAATAATCTTCTTCATTCTTTCTGTCATCTGCACTCCTTACCAAATTTAAAACCTGTATTAGCTTCAAAAGTTCTCCTGAGCCAGCTCTTAGTGAGGTATATACTAAACACATATTCATATGTAAATATCAAAGGAGAATCTTTGCAATTACAATTTTTTTCCTTCAGATGTGTGGTGTATGAAGTGAGATTGAGGAGAAACCAGAATATTTGGTGGTGGTGGATTGAACATGCCAGTTCTGCAAAACTCTTACTAAAAATGATGACATAAATTACTGTGTAGTGTAGACATAATGTAGATATACAGAGAAAACATACCTTCCTCAAATCATGGAATAGTTTGATTTAGAAGGGAACCTTTAAAGGTCATCCAGTCCCACCCCCCTGCAATGAGGCTGGATCTTGGATGTTTGATGTTAGTTGGTTAGACCTGTATGTAAAAGGATTGTTCATACTGGATGCTAAAATTGAGAAAATATACTGAACCATTATTTTACTTTTTGACTGAATATTCAATCTCTACAGAATGATTTGATTGGTCAAAGTTTATTTGATTATCTCCATCCTAAAGACATTGCCAAAGTGAAGGAGCAGCTCTCTTCTTCTGACACTGCACCACGGGAAAGGCTCATAGATGCAAAAAGTAAGTGTTACCACCTTTTGAGAATGTGTTGTATATCCAAATGCACTGCTTCTGAGTATTTGCCTCATGTCAAAAGTGTGGGGGTGTGTGGCTGCTGTCTGGATTGGCTCATGCCAAAGAAGTTTTAGCTGAAAGACAGGAAGAAACAAGAAAAGCAAGAAGAAGTAAGTATGAAACAGATGCCTGAATGTAGAAGCTGTTGGGTTTGGCATGCCCTGCTCTATAGATGCATTACTTGAACTGGCTTCGCCTGTGAAGTATCCTGTCTTTTTCCAGGCATCAAAGGTTTAACTTTTTCCACGGAAACATGTGAACCATTTCTTCTAAGCCATCATTCTCAATTTTCAGAATACACTCAGTATTATTTTGGTAATCCTTAGCTGGCAGCCAAGATGGAGGTTTCATTGTAGTTATCTGTTTATTGATTATTTATTACCACTTCCATCAATGACCCAACCTTTCTTTTAGAAGGTTTTTAACCTGGTCTTCGGAATCATTTCCTATCATGTCTCTTAGCTCTATTCCACTCTGGTATTTTAAAGTAGCTCAGTATCTCTGCTGCTTTTGAGGTGAGTGGGTGTTTAAATCCCTCTCATGACAGGAGTCCGTGTTGCTTAAGTAGAAGGTGGTATCTTAAAACTGCAGATTTCCAGGTCATTAAGTCTCATGCTTGCCAGGAGCAGAAATCTCTAGGATCTCATCTCATAGAAGCCACCAGCTCAACTTCACAAACTGAAGCTGAGAGAGATCATTCCAGGGCAGGGAGCCTGGAGGCTTCAGCAGAATCAACTCACGTTTTTTCTGGCTCCTGGTTTTATCGGTTGTCAAGCATGTATATATATTTTTTTTGTGTGCCTTTGACAAAGTTAGGGCAAAAATAAATACTATGAATTACAGTCTTTCCATCTGCTATGATAGACTGATTGGTAGGATTTCAAGAACTCATATTGGTGAAGAGTACTAGTATGTACGTGCGTGTTTATTTTTATGTTGGCACGAGTGACTCAGGCACAGCTTGTACTCTCACCACGGAACAGTAGTTTAGAGTGCATATGGTGCAGGGCAGTTTGACCTCCTAGAGGTCACCTCACTTGATTCTAATTTTTAAGGGAGGCACACTTTCCACTAAAACATTGGAATTGTTGTCTTCCTCCTTATGGCAAAAGCCTACAGGGCCTGAGAAGTTTTTGTGCACTATTATAGCGGTTTGATTATCCATATCCCCATGCAGACATGGTTGGAGTGGGTAGCAGGCTGTGGAAAAGTTGCTGTGTGATTAAAATCCTCCATCAGCTCTTGGAGCACTGCCCCTGGAGCTCCAGCTGCATTGCTGGCCTTGCTGGTACCTGTGCTCCTGGCGCATCCCAGGCGTCTTCCCGAAGCCCTGTTTGTACCAGCACACACTGTTGGTTCCCAGAGCGATGCATTTTGGTTGTTTCTCCAATCACTTTCCACAGAAAAGAATCTAAGAATCTCCTGCAAGAATATGATAAAGGTCAGGGGTTATTGTCAGGGCATGTCCATATGCAGTTATTTCTGCAAGGCTAGGGAGACTTCTTAAACATAAGTGTAGATCTTGGGGATTTGCAGTCCCTGTGTAGGTCCCTGCTACCTTTTTATCTCCTTCCATCAGAACAGTGAAAAAATCTGAAACACACCATTTGAGATGGACCTGGAATGGCACTGGGGCTCTTCTGCTCTGTACATGCACCTGTGCTCTCTGGGTGGGTGTTGTGATAGAAGAGTGCAGTGCAAAGAGTCAGGGTCCAGTTGAATGGCTGTGCACAGAACACTTCTCTGGTTATGGGGAAATCATCTCTCTTTTTTTCTAATCAGTTGATTATTGTTCAGAGAAACCACAACATTTATTACTGGACTTCGGTGGATTTGTACAACCCTTTGCTAATCTGTGCATTTAGAACCCCACGTTCTCCAGCTTTGTGTCAGAGTTCTCACAGCAGAAAGTGTAACCAGCAGTTGTCACGTTGAAAGGGTCAGTTGAGTCCTGCACGGTCGCTTAAGTGCCAATCTCAAAAATAGGACTTGTGCTCCCCAAGAAGGATTTAAAAGGACTTCTGTGCGAGTCCCAGTGAATTTGAAACACTGTGTGGTGTAACCAGGTGTAGGGTTAACGTTCCCCTGACAAAGACCCTCCCTCACTCCCTGTTCGCTGCAGCCGGACTCCCAGTCAAAACCGACATCACGCCCGGGCCGTCGCGACTGTGCTCGGGAGCGAGAAGGTCCTTCTTCTGCAGGATGAAGTGCAATAGGCCTTCAGTGAAAGTAGAAGACAAGGATTTCCCTTCAACCTGTTCAAAGAAGAAAGGTAACTATTACGCATTTTATTACCAACTGTTTCTTATTAAGATTTTGAACTGTGTCTAGGTCTGTTACTTCTTCAAACTACCCCCCTGCCACCGCCCCAGTATCTCTTACACACTGTATTGGCATATAAAGACAAATTCTGTGGTGTCCCTGCCCCTGGCACAGGGGTTGGAACTAGATGGTCTTTAATGTCCCTTCCAACCCAAACCATTCTGGGATTCTCCACTCTGCTTCCTTGGAGGTTTTGCAGGCGGGTTGTGCCAACAGTTCTGGGGTGATTGTTGCACCTCCTTCAGGCACTGACCATCTCTCCAATGTCTCCAACAAAGGGGAGCTGTTCCTTCTTCTATTTCTCTGCTCCATATTTGACAAGTGGTATTTGGATGGGTATCCAATTTAAAAAAGTTTATTCTGAGTTCATCTGTGGGTTTGGTACATTCTGACTGCTGGAAACATGGCATTTCTCCACAAGGAATATCTGGTCATAACTTTATCACTGTTGGTAATATCTTTTTCCTGTTATTCTAGACGTGTTGGAATATAGATTTAGCACAAATTTGACAGTTTCTTCCCTGAGTACTTTGGATAATACATTTGGTGTTAGTTAAAGTGGAAAGACAAACAGCTAGAGAACAGAAGACAATTTTGGTGTATTGGCTGTGGATGTGGCAGCTGCCCCAAGTACTTCCTGCGAGGTTCGGACACAGCTTCAGCCTCTGATCCTGCTTTTGTGCTAATGCCCAAGGAAGCCAGTTGGTGCAGTTAGACATCAGCCTTTTACCTCCCTATGAAAGTCACTCTTGCAGTTTTCAGGCCTGCTCAGTGCTGAGGGATAGGAATTCCCCTTTTGGATACTGACTGTATTCCTGGCCATTGTGAATCTTCATCCTCGCCCCTGTGTACAGCTGTCCCCGGTACACCCCAAACAGTGAATGTTCTGCCAAACATATTGTTCCTGGTTTTTGCTAGAGTTGAGAGGCCTCTTATTTGTTAATCTGCTAATTTCCTCAAACAGTCCTTTAGATTATTTCCTTTGCTGAAATAATACAGTGTGATGCAATTTCTGCTCGAAGATTATCAAAAGCAACCTTAGTCTGAGCTATTTTGCGTTTCAGCATAAACAATGCTTTTGCCAAGATAAATTGTTTATTGGATTATCTCAGATTAGCTTCATTAAGGCAGTAGTGCAGAAAATCCCCTAGAATCCCAGAATCATTAAGGTTGGAAAAGATCTCCAAGATCAAGTCCAAGCTTTGGCCAAACACCACTGTGTCTACTAAACCATGGCACTGAGAGCTAAGTCGAGTAATTTCTTGAACACCTCCAGAGGCAGTGACTCGACCAACTCCCTGGGCAGTCTGTTCCAATGCCTGACAACCCTTCCTGTGAAGAAATGCCTCCTGATGTCCAGCCTGAACCTGCCCTGGTGCAGCTTGAGGTCGTTTCCCCTTGTCCTGTCACTGGTTGCCTGGGAGAGGAGGTCAAACCCCACCTCACCACAGCCTCCTTTCAGGGAGTTGTGGAGAGTGACAAGGTCACCCCTGAGCCTCCTCCAGGTTAAACACCCCCACCTCCCTCAGCCCCTCCTTAGTGAACAGTACCCTGAATTTCCTGGATAAGAGCAGGGATGCATTCTTAGCAGAACTGAGCTGAAGTTCCCCAAAGCTGTACCCACGACCTAACTGCTTTCTTGGGTTTTGTTGGTTTGTTTTTCGTTTGTTTTTTTTTTTTTTCCCCCCTCTCTCTTTTCACAGCAGACCGCAAAAGCTTTTGCACTATTCATAGCACAGGATATTTAAAAAGCTGGCCTCCAACAAAGATGGGACTGGATGAGGATAACGAGCCGGATAATGAGGGCTGTAATTTGAGCTGCCTTGTTGCCATCGGGAGGCTCCATCCCCACGTGGTGCCACAGCCGGTGAACGGCGAGATCAGGGTGAAACCCACGGAATACGTGTCCAGACACGCCATAGACGGGAAATTCGTTTTTGTAGATCAGAGGTGAGAAGATTTGTAGCAGCTTCCAGGATAAGTCACTGCCCAACACTGCCTCACTCACAGCTTTACTTACAGCACTGTCAGTGCTGTTGAAAAAAACCCCAAATTACTCTCCTTTTCAGCTTTTTACTATGCATATATTCAGTATTACTGATGAAATTAAAAGACCCCCAAAACTTCCAAAAATATTACCTACCAGGCAGAAAAACCCCAGGATCATTTCTGCCAATTTGTTAACGGTGATATGTATATGTGTAATCCTCAGAAGAACATGTGTTGAAACTGGACCCTAATTAGTACCTCTTCGTTACTCGAAACCTTTTGCAAACACAATTAATTTATTGCACAGGTTGCATTAGGCTTTGATACCATGGACATTTATTTAACTACTTCCTTGGGCACATTCTGCTGAATTCATACTTCTCTGTGTGTTCTTTTATGCTTCTAAGAAAGAAAGCTTTTTGTAAGGTTTATTTCTTGGAAAAGGCTTGAGAACTTGTGCCAGTGTGGTATCTGCTTTCAAACATCAATTTATTATCTGAAAGGTTAATTATTTTGCAGAAGAAATAGCTTGAATTTTCTGAAGTAACAGACACACATGACCTGAGTCTTCCTTCACAATAACTGGCATTATCAGGGGAAAAATGTGAAGGGGAAGGAGGTTGAAGGATGCTAATGAAGAGGTTACACTGGGTTGATTGGAGAGGGCTGGGTTGGTTCCCTTCCTTGTCAAGAGGGATTGAGAATGCCCAGATAAGGCTGTTTCAGGTTGACTGTGGCTTTGACTCAGTTGCTTGTAACATAGAAAAGTCCAGACTCCAAACTCTGGCAGGATCTGCCTCCTGGAATTGGTTTCAGGAGGGTGTCAACTGATTTTTTTGTGAACTTTGAGAGGAAATAAAGCTGATAGTCATGAGAGGAAGTGCAGTAAGGAGAATCTTTTTTTTTTTTTTTGATGTTATCTATCTGGGTTGAGGTGGTTGGGTTTTGTGGGTTTTGGTTGGGTTTTTTGAGTCTTTTTGTTTTTTAATTTGATAGAAAGCATTTTAAAATACCAGGTCTTGAGTGTTTAGAGCTGATGCTCGCTCTGGGAGCTTTGGGAGCATTTGTAACCTTTCTGTCGTGCCAAAGGATGGTAGATTGTGAACGAGTTTGATTTTCAAAAGATCAGACACATTCCCCCTGATGGATAGTTTTGAAGTATTTCTGAAATAACGAGACTCAGAAAATGTCAACCCATTGGATTTAAACACATATGCTCTTATTTGTTTTCCAGCTGTTGTTTGCAGTCCTTGGAATGTGTATGCTACTTCAAAGGACTCTTTGAAAGGGAAATTTTTTAGAAGAAGGCCTCATCTGTAGGCCTAAATTTGTCATCCTATGATCCCTGCTTCCACTGGAGTCATCTGTAAAAGTTTAAAACAGTTTATTTCCTTGTCAGGTTTCTTTTTGTTCGTATAGACTTGCCCTGTTCCTTTGTCATTTGTCCAAGGGAATTGGGGAAAGAAGCACTTCTTAAACTCCCTGTGACCCTAACTTTTTGTCCATATGGATTGTGTGATCCCTGGAAAAGCACTGCTATGGATTAGCTACCAACTACCACAGCCAGGGAACTGTACAACAGTTCACTGTCGAAACGGCAGCTACACTGAAAAGAGTTTTTTAAAGAGGATCATCTTCCTTCTTATTTATTAATTACTTTGAATTTATTTGGATGGTGAATTTGGAAATAAAATTAAGTTTATTATCTATGCAGGTGGCATCCATACAGCTTCAGAATTCAGAGCTGCCTTGTTAAGTCAGAGAAGTGAGCTCAGGAAAAAAGTAAATAGAGGATGAAATTCAAGAAGGACATGAACAATTTTCTTCCTTGCATAATAAAACATGGTCAGATATTGAATTCACTAAGTCTGCTGAGATCTGCTGTGATTTGGTGCATCTCCTCCTTTCCAAAACAGCTGTTTATCCTGCTATGAAAAGGTTTGACAAGTTGGTTGCTGGTGCCCACATTAGTTGTTACTCGTCTCTGTCGGGTGTCCCATCACTGCAGTGCTGTTAAAAGGCTTGCTTACTAAAGCCCTTGGAAAAATACTGGAATAAGGTTGACCTGCTTCCTAGCTCTTCCATTTTAAAGGAAAACTGTGTTTTGCTGCTTTGTGGTTCCCACCCACTCTGAGATAATTCATCAAAGCAGCCTTGGAGCTGTCGGCAGTTTGAGTTCCTGGGATAAGGCTCACCAGACAAAAGCCAGTTTGAATACTTGTAATGTTTCCTTCTCCAAGGCTGAGGTCTCAGAGCTCCCTGAAGGAGAGCTGGGGGTGTAAGGCACCTGATTGCTGCTGAATGCTCTTGGTGTGTCTGGGAGCAGACAGAAATGCCCTGCATTTAAATACTATGGATTTTGTGCTTCAGGGTTTTTTCCTTCTGTTCTTATTCACAGTTATTAATATGTATTAATTTCTACATTTTATATTCTTTAATTTGGACTTCTTTGAGGTTGCAAAAGAGGTGATTATCTGTCTAGGTTTGTTCCTTATTGCCCTTCATATTTAATTTGCTTTGGATTGTGACTCTTATTCACGTTTTTTCAAGGAACTGTCATTTCTCCTTCAGTAATTTATTTCTGAGAAAGGTACAAAATCTAAGTTCTTTTTAGTTCAGCAGTTTTGTTTGCTCTCTGTTTTTCTAGAGAGGGTCTCACTCTGGAATCATTCAGCTGTTACTTTCTGTCTCCAATGTTCTTGAGCAGTTTCATTGGGGTTCCTGCAGATTTGATTCTCACCGTGTTCTCTGCCTTCTACATTAAATGCTGCATGTTTTGAGGTCTGTCTGGATGGCTTGCCCTGCTTTGTTCCTTCTCAGCTGTTTCTTCCTGCACCAGGAAGTTTTGGAATGAATTCCCTGGGTGGGGGCTGTGTTCTGTGCTCCATGGTGGCAGCAATGTCCTGTCTCTCCCCAGATGCCCTCAAAATCCCTTCAACATTTCACAGATTGCTGTTGTACACTGTCTGCTGGGGGCAAGTGTGCACAACCCTAATGCACAGGGGGACAGCAATTCCCATTGCTCCCCCCATCTGTTATTTTTCCTGTTGGTGTTCTGGGCTAGATGAGTTATCCTGGGGAAGTTGTTACAGCTTCTAAACCATTAACAACTCAAGGAATAATTCCTGGTATTCCTGCTTTAAGCACACACATCTCTGGGGTGTTCAGCATATGCTGCAGCTGCTTCCTTGTGGGAATGACCCTTCCACAGTGTTGGGCTGTGGTTCAGCTCATTGTCACTCACCTGCACTGTTGCTTTGCCTGTTCCTCTTGAACTCAGTTTCAGGCTTGGGTTACCAAGTTCATGCACAAACTCTTCTTTTCCTGGTTTCTTGAGATGTCCTCCAGCCTTGCCAGCAGCTCCTAATTGAGAGTCTCTTTGAGAGTCAGACTAAGAATAATCCAGGTCTTTCCCATGTTGTGGATTGCAGGTTTATATTGTACTAAAGCTTTCTGTTGAGGAGGAAGATGAGTTGTTCTTTGTGGCTGGTTCTGATGAAACAAAATGTTGGTTTATTTGCTCTGTGCTGCTGTTTTATTTCAGAGACACAGTAGGTCAGTAGGTTCAGTAGACACTAAGTAGGTCTCAGTGCTTATCCAGGAAAATCCTACTTGTTAACCTTTCTGGTTTGTGGATGTGGGTACAGAGTTTGGTGGGGCCTTGTTTTGTCCCACTCTTAAGGCTTGTGACTTGAGGGGAGAAAATGCTCCTGAAACACGTGTTGTGCAGTAATTTGGGCTCTGTGCAGCAGCACCACAGGTATGAAAAGGAGCACAGCAGTTCTTCAAACCTTTGAAGCCTGGTTTTCAATGGCATTTTATGCAGAAAGCTTCATATTATCTTGTGGCTGCTACAAGGCAGCTTTTTCAGGTTTAAATTCTCAGAATTACAGTGTATCTTCAAAGCTATTTAGAAAGCCTTAGATCCCCTCTGGTGGTGGTAGGTCAGACATAATACCTGAGGGCTGTTGGTATTATATATACTTTTTTAATTACCTGAGAATTAAAAATAGTGTTCTTAAGGAATTTTTGTCACCTTCTAAGCTGAAAATTCCTTTCTGCACTACTTGGGCCTTACCCAGCTCCAGTGTGAGCTTTAGTAATCTGTGACTAATACTTCAACTTGTAACCATTTCTTTTATTTTTTTTTTTTCCCTCTTTATTTTCTTCCTTTCCCTCCCTTCCCCAGGGCAACAGCCATTCTGGCATACTTACCCCAGGAACTTCTAGGTACTTCGTGTTATGAATATTTTCATCAAGATGATATAGCACACCTTGCAGAATGTCATAGACAAGGTATGATTATTAATAACTCAGTAATCTTGTTACAAACATTGGGACATATTGTGTGTTTTAAATGGTGTATTAAGAAAACCAAACAGACTTGAACATATTTGGGTTTTGCTGTTTGCAAATGCTTTAGTCAAGAGCACTGTGCTGTACGTGCCTAACACTGTGATTATCCTGGACCTGCATGGATCTGTAGTGGATGTTTGAGGTTCAGGATGGCTAAGGGGGGCTGACTGCAGTAACAGCTTTTTTTCTTCAGGGGTGAAGGGAGGAATAAACAGAGTTTTCCCTGAAAAGAGCTCTGCTGTGTGGTCATGGTGCCTGTTTGACACAAAGTTACTTGCTTTCTGCCTGTCTTCAGTTTTGCAGACGAGAGAAAAAATTACAACCAACTGCTACAAGTTTAAAATAAAAGATGGCTCTTTTATTACGTTGCGGAGTCGCTGGTTCAGTTTCATGAACCCTTGGACCAAAGAAGTAGAATACATTGTCTCAACAAACACAGTCGTTTCGTGAGTATTTTCCTCTCAGCAGGCGCCCGTAAATGCGCATTGCTTTGCCCTTTCCTCAGATGAGAGTTCACCTAAATGTGTGCACATCTTCCGTATGACAATAGGTGTCTGCTCCAAAAAGCACCCTGGGGAGAGGGGAATTAGTTTAACAACTGCAGTAACTTCATATGTGTTTGTTAAAGCCTGCAAAAAATATAAATATTTTCTTTCTTTGGGAAAACCTGGGGTTCACTCTTTGTAGGGACTTACAGGACATGCGTTTCTTTGCTGTGGTAGGTGCTTCCCCCCCTTCTGTTTTTTTCTTGAGGGTTCTGTACAGAGCAGTGACTTGGCAGCAGAATAACTGCTGTCAGGGAATTCTCTGTGAGGGAAGCTGTCGGGGCCCTGCACTGCACACTTTAAGGTTTATTTTTGTTGTTTATGTAGCCCTGGTGTCAGTCACAGGTGCTGCCTCCACTGAGGTGCCACTGACTCACAAACTACTCCAGCCCTGAAGCATTCCATTCTGAAACTTTTGGCATTATGACTGAGGTTTTTTGTCACTGATAGGGTTTTCTACCCGTTGGGTTTTGTATCACTGATCCTTCTCATTCTTGCAATCCACAGCACCACCGTACTGGAGAGCGGGGACGCGGCCTTTCCACAGCTCGCGGCGTCTCCACACAGCATGGACAGTGTGCTCCAGGCTGGAGAAGGTAAATCCTCTGCTGAGGAAAGTACTGGCAGCCGTGCCTCGGGAGCAGCTCATCCTGCCTGCACAAATTTGTTAATATCCTAAGGAAAAATAAGTTTTAGGGCAAAAAGGTGCTAATGCAGTTCTTGCCCTGTTGAATGTAAGTATCAGCTTTGGGTGTGAGCTGGTCAAAGAGAAGCGAATCAGCCAGGGAAAAGAAGTATAAACAGAGCTGGAGGAGGAAAGTTTGCCTTCACAGATGGTGCCATCTGTGCATCGCCCAGGAGTGACCTCAAGGTCTGTGGTCAGTGCACACGACTCCTCAGAACCTTAAACACAGTCTGGACCTTAAACACAGTCTGGACCTTAAATGCAGTCTGGACCTTAAACACAGTCTGACCATTTGGCTTATTGTCCCTCGCCTGCCCTTGATTTGGCTTTTTGTCACGACATGAGCACTGATCCCGGTCACCCTCCTGGGCTGGTTACGAGTGATACAGATCACCAAACCATCTCGTGACAGGGGGTGCAGCCTAATGCAGAGCAGAGCTCGATTTAATGAAGTGCCTGAGGCAGGGTGGAAGTGAGGTGGGATAGAAGGATGCAGTGACAGCCCATGGATGGAAGATCCCCGTGAAACGTGGTGATAATACTGAGATTCTTTGCAAAGAGTAGGGAACTGTGGCTTTTGGAGACCCTGTTCACTAAATACTACTTCTGTCAGCTGTGGGTGTTGCACATGTCTGGAATTACTCCCGAAGTTGTGCACAGCACACTTGGAGCAGTGCAAGCCTTGAGCAAAGCTGGGCCTTGCAGTGATCTCTGCTCTGAACAGAGGGGGTCAGTGGGTGACTCTGGAGCGGGAAGGGCGGCAGAGCCCAGGACAGTAGTGGTGGTAGGAAGGGAAGGTGCCGTGTAGGCCTGGTGGTTGGAACTCCAGCAGTGTGGGATCTGGGCCTTGAGAGGATGGAAAACAATGCAGAACAAACTGTTCTGTAGTAGGATAAGCTTATTCTTGTAACAGTCCCTTTGAAAAGAAACCAGATGTGTAGTATCATCATACTGACAGTTCTTGTCCTCAGAAAAGAAGGTTGAGTGAAGTTTAATTTCAATTGGTTCTAGCTCTGCTAAGGATTTATGATCTTTCCAGGTGAACCTTCTCACCTCCTGCTGGGTCTGAGCCATAGATACTGAGGCTTGCTGTTGTTAAATATGCATTTCTAATAGCCAGCAATTATCCATTATGGATAAGCAATGCTGAGGCCTTTCTTGCCCTTTCAGTGTGATCTTTTCTTTACCTTGGAGTATGCTGGGCTCCTTCCTGACAACCCCCTCAAGTGCTGTGCAAGAGTCAGATCACAATAAAGGAACAGCTTCAAACGGTTCAGACCTCACTTTTCCCTCCATTCTTGAATTCTTGCAGTTACCTGCAGGGGATTTGTTTGTGGTCATCAGGTACCTTGGGCTTGTCCACTATTGAATGGAACATGCACCAGCACATTCTTCACAGGCAGCACAGAACAAACATGTTTGGAGAAGAGCCTGTTTGGGCACAGAGCAGAGCAGGTCTGACAAGCCATTCTGTACCAGCTCTGGGCCAGATGCTCGAAACAACCAGGTCCTGAAAGAGTTGGGATGTGTTGTATCCCTGCTGGCACAGAGGGATGTCTGAGAGACACAGCTCATACATTTCAAGGTACACACCAGTTGGTGGAATAGTAAATAAATACAATTCAGAAGGTCCTGCAGCTGGTCAAAGCCTAAATATAAATGCTTTTTTTGGAGAAGGTTTCCAAGCTTCTATCTGACATATCTGCTCATTTCAGGTGGCCCAAAAAGGACCCATCCTACTGTGCCTGGAATTCCAGGTGGAACAAGAGCGGGAGCAGGTAAAATAGGGAGGATGATTGCTGAAGAAATCATGGAGATTCACAGGTGAGAGTTAGAGGAAAATCATTGTTTGTTTCATTATTGCTCTTTAAGAGGAATTATTGTTCTTTAAGAGGAAATGAAGGAAGTCTTTCTTCAAGCTGAGTAAGGAATGATACAATTGTATTTCATAGACAGCTACAGATACTTACTCAGCGTGACCTGAGGCAGTCAAAGCCTGTAGTGAAAGCATGAAAAAGTTACAGCCTGCCAGCTTTCTACTGCAAAAAACCAATATTGGAACTTCTTTGTAATGGTGATGATTATCTGTTTACCCGAAACAGTGGTCAAAAAGAACAGCTAACTAGAAATAAATCCTTTCCAGACTGCTCTTCTTCCAGGAACTTAAGGCTATGAGTGGCACAACCTCCAAAAGTCAGAGCTGTTGACCACATGCCAGAAAAGCCATGTTTGTTTTTGTGTGATCCATTCCCTCAGATGCTTCTGGAGTTCTTGGATGTGCACATTAGCTTGCACAGTTCCCCTGGAGCCCTTGGAGCAAGGGCACAGTGCTGGAGCCAGCCCAGCCTTCCCAGGCACTGGGGCTGGTTTAAACATGGGGTCTTGCAGCCCCCTCCAGTGAGGGACTGTGGCAGTGCACAGCTGTTTGTCCTGTCCTCACCTGTGTGAGCAGCTGCTTTCAGTGGGTACCACTTAATTTCTGTTGGCTAACAACCCCTGTTCTTGACAAATTTTCTCTTGGGAATTGTTCCCTTTCCTATGGAAGTGGTCTCACCCAGCAGGTGTTTAGTGGCAGCAATTTAGCCAGACTGAGCTGCAATTCAGGAAAACATTCAGTCTGCTTCCCACAGTTTTGTTCTTGCTGCAGGCAGGAGAGACTACCAGGGAACAGCAGACCTATCCATAAGGCTTCCTTCCTGTCTGTAAGAATAGGAAGAAGGAGAAAAGAAAAAAATTAAAAAGCCACACCAGGGCTGAACCAATACTTGGAAGTGTAACCATCCCTCTGAGTAGCTGTAAAACACCTAATCAGCCCCAGCAGTGCAGTGGTGCCGTTTACCTCCTGTGTTTGCATTTCAGTTCAGACCCTGGGTTAGTTCCAGTCCTTTTTCAGCAGCTGTTACTATTTTCCAAAGCTGCCTTCTGTTCAGCTTTCCCAAGGGAACTCTGCCAAGGATAAGATTCCCATTTCCATTGCTTTTCTCTGTAACTCCTCCTCCTCCCTTTAGTCTAGAGATCTGTTGGTTCTACAGTCAATACATTATACGTTATTAAAGATGTTTGATCAAGCTACGGAAAATTGAAGTGAAAAATGCTGCTTTGAGCAGTTAAAAAAAATAATTGTATCAAGTGTCCAGTGTACTTCTGTAGCAGTAGCTCACCAAAGGAGTCTGGGTCACTGTGACTGAGGCAGCTGGAATTCTTAGCTGGTGTAAATTGAACTAAAATACAAAAAAAAAAAATTAGTCTTTCCTCAGCACCCAGGACCTTTTCCTTCCGACTCTCTGTGGAGGCAGTACAGGAACAAAAACAGAGGGGAGGAGGTAAAGCAGACCAAGCTGGATTTACACAGGACTGTTTATCTGGCTGCAAATCAAAACGTTGCTGCTGCTGGTTCAAGCAACACTGAAAAAGGGAGGAAATTACAAAAATGAAATCCATGCTTTTAGCACCTTATGGCACCTGATACTGAAGTCAGCATTTGAAACTTCCCAGCAAGAAGTCTCTGACATCTGTTGCTGGTAAATCCATGCCCTATTTTATCCATATTTTAGGATAAGAGGATCATCACCTTCCAGCTGTGGCTCCAGTCCCCTGAATATCACCAGCACCCCACCACCTGACACCTCCTCCCCGGGAGGCAAGAAGGTAAGGTCACTGCTGCCATGAGACCTGGTAAAGCTTGTCAAGTGAGGTGGGGTCGTGCTGATGTGGAACAGCTGTTTTGAACAACTCCTGGTTGCTTGGCTGGAAAACTCTGACCCAGTCAAAGTATTCCGGTGGCCAAAACCCCTTTGCAGAGAGCAGTAGTTCCCAAACATCAGCAGGTTTTGAAATCCACCTGTTCCTTAGATTGTTTTTTTAGCAGAGCTGCAAGGGACAGCTCTGCTCATCTCTCTGAGCTTCCAAGAACCCTTCAACACCCCGTGCTGGTGAGCACTGGAAGTGCTGTCACTGGAGCCCTGGCTGTGCTCGGATGAATCACGCCGGTGTTACAGAATATGACAATGAGATGCTTTGCTGTGCACTCAGAGTTTATTTTTAAATCAACACTTTGCACCCTGCCTTGCTCTAAGATTGCTTGGGTAGCACTCAGGTACCATTACCGACACTTAACTACCCGAACACTTGTCCTGGCTGCTCTCAGTCGTCTGCAAATTGCTGTTTATGGTAGTTATATCCAAGAAGAGCACTTACCCAAATCTTTATACACTGTCTCAGACTTGCTTAACCTTTTTTCCCCAGAAATTATAATGACTATACATAAGAATTGCTTGTACTGGAACATACAGTAAATGTTTCTGTCTATTCCTGGCTCTGTTCTTGAAATAAAACTTGAGGTTGTGACAAACAGAGTTATAATTCTGGTAATAGTTATCCTTGCTCCTCCTGCCCTACAATATTCAACATGTACATACAGTAGGGGCTGCTGCAATGGAAGGAAGGAAAACACAGGTTGGGTGTTTCTGACATTTGCTCCATGGGCCTGGTACAGAGAAAAGTAGCTCCTAGCTTACAACTACTCTGATTAAGTAACCTTTAGGGGGTGATGTTTGGGTTTTTTTTGGGAAGTCCATCCACCCTTTATTAAAAATCCCAATATGGGACAATTTAAGACTTACTGCACCATTTCATGCTGGTTTATAGCTTCTGTTTTTTTCTTTCAAGATCTTGAATGGTGGCACTCCAGACATTTCTTCAGCTGGGTTGCTGACTGGGCAAATCCAGGATAATTCTGGTTACCCCTATTCCGACAACTCCTCCATCCTCGGTAAGTGAAGTCGCTCAGTGACACACCTCAGTACCAGCTAAACACACACAGACACTGTAACAGCACGGGTGGTTTGAGCAGTAACCTGCCCTTACCACCTGCAGGCTGCAGCTGAGGCATAAAGCCCATAACCAACCACCCTGCTTGCCTGAGGAGGCTCCTGGCAGCCTAACTTCAAACTGGAATTTCTTTTAGACAATACACGGAAGCCTCTTTCCTCTTGCTGAATCAGTGTGAATTCACTTGGTTCCCTACCTGCTTTTTGAGAATGCTTTCAAACAACTTAAGATGGATGTTGATCTAGTCTTGTATTTGAAGTCTTGCACGTAGGGTTGTCCCTTTCAGGCATTTCTGAGGACTGACACCCATGAACAGCGGTGCCCCAAACCGTGGCACCCTGGGTGTCACACAGATCCCCAAACAGTTCAGCCTGTTGACATGTTCTACCCCAAGTCACATGGAAGTGAAGTGACCAAACCAAGTCCCTGCCTGTGTTTGCACCCCCAGGGGAGAACTCCCACATTGGCATCGACATGATCGACAACGACCAGGGCTCGAGCAGCCCCAGCAACGACGAGGCCGCCATGGCCGTGATCATGAGCCTGCTGGAGGCCGACGCGGGGCTGGGCGGCCCCGTGGACTTCAGTGACCTGCCCTGGCCCTTGTAAATGATGCCCCCAGACACCCAAATATCAAAGTGCATTTACTGGTGGAGTTCTACAGTCTGTGAAACTCGTGGGACTGAGGAGCTTTTATGTACAGAGTTCATAAAAGCCGTGTCGGAATGCAACTCATCCTTACCATGTGTAACTTCAGACAAAGTGGAATAACCTGCTACAGTGTTCTGTGTTGATTTGGTTAGCTGTGTATAGCTTGCAATACTTGTATATTTTGGATTCTGTTGTTTGAAATTTTTTTTTAAATCACTGTGCAACTCACTGGCATCAGTGGTAGCTTTTATATGCAAATGACCATTTCAGATGTATGGTGTGTTTTTACACTGCAAAACAGTCCCCATGTGGATATTTCTTATACTAATTGTACCATAAAGCTGTTTATTCTTTCTTGTAAGAATCCTTTACTATAAATATTGTTAAAGTGTAATGTATTAGACAGTTAAATATTTTTAAAATAAATGTTTCCCTTGTTCTAAGACGGAGCATTTACTTTGATAAATAAATTTGATAAAACCCTGCTGAAGGTGCATGCTAGAAGCACTTGGTATTCATCATTTCTTTAGCTTTGGGGGAAGAGGGAGGAGAAACAAGACCTTACCTACACTTACATAACTTTGTCACGACAATAGGCTTCTAGAGAAGCTATTATTATTATTATTTACTGCTACCTTGGAGTTTAATACTAACAAAAGCACAACAAGAGGGCAGGTTGAGATGACAGGCTGATGTTACCAGATTCTCTTTAAGAAATATTTGTTTTTCACTTAATATTAACCATCCTCCCCCAAGGAAAGAAAAGCAACTGCTCTCAAAATCCATAATTCACAGATAATTCAAGCCCATTAAAATAATGGAAACTTTATTTGCATGAAAAACTTGTTTACAATCATTAATAAATGAAGAATGAACCATTTGCATTTTCCTATTTCATGACACTTATGAAAAATGTATTAAATAAATATTTGTGAACAGCTTAAGGTAAGGCAAAATTTAAGATAAAGCCCCTATCTGTTGTTCACAATTTTTGAACATGGCTCACGCTGCAAACAAGTGAAAAAATTCACTAAAGAACTTTTGAGTTTAACAAGATGTTATGTGGGTCATTGAATCACGTCCTCAATCCAAGAACCCAGTAGTAGTTTTGTGCTCAACCATATACAGTAACTTTGAAAGGGTCAATCTATTCAGAGCAAAAC
The DNA here is from genome assembly GCA_035041135.1 of Platyrinchus mystaceus. Lineage (NCBI taxonomy): Eukaryota > Metazoa > Chordata > Aves > Passeriformes > Tyrannidae > Platyrinchus > Platyrinchus mystaceus. Next base: position 5,690,913 of record JAWWLV010000179.1, read on the forward strand.
TATGTACAGTTTTGATAGAAGCACTTTGTTAGTATTGTGCAATACATTTATAAAAAATGGCTTCAAATTCCACTTCTCAACCATTTGTAAAGTGCTACTATCAATTCCACCTCTGCATTCCAACCCCTGTGTCACAACACTGACGCATCCCCTGGGCCTGGAGGGGCTTCAGAGCGAGGACAGTCCAGCAGACAAATCACCAACGTCACAAACCTACTGGTAAACACATACACATGTAACTGGAACCCAGATGTTTGATCTGTACTCTTCCAAAAACAACCCTCTGGTCTTTCCAAAGGTCCGTACTGCAAAACCCTAAACACCGTTAACACAATGGAAAAAACTGGGATTGCAGTGTGGTATGAGTTGAGTACAGAGTCACTGTAAGGAGCATGCTTTTGTTTTAGTAAGAGTCCAGATCAGAGCGGGGGGTTCTGTCCCTCAGGATCCATCTCACTGTTACTGGGAGGAGGATGGATGGGCAGGATATCCAGCTCATCTACCTGGGGGGTGGGATGCATGACCACGAGCTGGTCCTGGGGGATATCCGCTGCTGCCGCCGCCAGATTGGTGATGGACTTGCTTTTCACACACTGGAAGTCGACATGCCGGCTCTTCCCTTCCTCCTTCTCCCACGACATCCGGATAAACGGCCTCTGCACGTAGTTGTAAATCACCTCCGGCCTCCCGCCCGGCCGCTTCTTCACCTTCTCCTTGTACGTGGGGTAACCTGAGAGACACAGCACAGTCCAAACTGCCTGTCCAGAGCCCTGCACAGCCACCACTGCCCTGCCCAGAGCCCAGCCCAGCCCAACCCTGCCTGCGCCCCGGGGGCTCAGGGTTCCTTTCACAAGAAGAAACCTGGGTGTGGAAGCACAGCAAGGATGAGCAGCTGTCACCATCCACATCCTGAATGGAAACAGATGCCATCGTGGTGTTCTTCATGTCTTCTGTGCAAGAAGGACATGGAGTCAGGAGCTGATCTAACAACCAAATTGTAAGGAAAGGCTGCAGTACTGTCAGTAATTAATATATATTGCCGCCAAAGAGATATAATAATTAATATATTGCCACCCAGACCTCACAGGCAATGCTACAGATCTTTCCATGAACCACTGTCAGCAGCCAGTGTCTCTACAACACTGTGATGGGAGAGCAGCAAATGAGATCTCACAGTGTCACTCTGATCTCCGGTTTAAGTTCCCAGGTGGAATCCCAGCACATTCCTCCCAGCTCCCCAAAGGGTGAAAATACATCGTTTTAGATGAATTGTGAATTCTGGTTATGCGGCATTCCAGTCATCTCTCCCCTCTGCCCCAGCAACAATGTTCGTTTTACATATCGTTACAGGGCACCAGCATTACAGTTTGGTCAAACAGTTGTTCTTTGTCTAAACCAAGAAATGCCAGCAGAAATAATCTGGTATTAGCCGGCATTACAGACAGAGCCAGCTCTTGTTGGGCTGAAGGGCACGTCAGCCTGAAGGCTCCCACCTTGTTCAGCTGAAATTACTTATTTTAGAGCTCACAACCAGTTAAAAGCATTTGCTTTTGGTTGTCAAATTACAAATGTAACTATGACAACTTGGTAAGCGAAGGAGAGAAATCCTGCTAATTATAAAGGCTGGATTCTAAAATATTTGGGTCAACAATCAGAGGAAAAATGTAATGCAAAGAAACCCAGTTCCTGCATTCATGATAAAAACCTACGACTGCTTAATGAGATTCTACAGACCGGGCTCACAGAAGCACAGCAGCCCTTCCAGCCCAAAGTGAGAGTGCAAGTGGTGCTTCCCTTACCTTCGATGCCCAGTCGGATCTTCTTGAGCCCCCTTTCCTTCAGCACCGATTTGGCCACATCTCTGTTTTCAATGTATTTGAAGAATCTATACAACTTTGTGCTGTAAATAACTAAAACCACATTTTAATGAGAAAATGTCAAAGGCAAGTGTGTGCCTAATTAGAGCAGGGGGTTTTAACTGGCATCTTTGAAACATAGAGGTTTTAGAAAGTGAGCTAATTGTGTTACTACATTAGAACAGCCACCTTTGATCTATATTCACACAGAACCCCCTTATTTAAGAACAGCTGCAGGTTTGCATCCTCCAAACCCACATTTTTTGTGTTGGTATTTTGGTTTTCTTAAATTTAAAAAAAAAAACCAAAACAACCAACCAAACAATACATAGAACTGTAATACTCTGAAGAGACTCCTAAGAGGATTTTGTGTTACTGGAGTACAAAGAGTATCTCAAGCTCCCACCTGCCCTCACAAACCCCCTGAATTCTACATTTTCATGGTGAAGGAACATTTTCAGCTACAAGGAGAGCATGGGTACAGGGAGGGGCATTCCATTCACAGGTGCTCATCTAAACACACAACTGTAATACTTCAAAAATAACAACACTTGGGTTTTTTCCCCCAAAAAAATCCTCTAGTTGTTCTTTCACAGTAAACATGACTTTTTCAGAAAGAGCTTGATGAGAAAAGTTGGTATTTCCTCCCCCTCACTGGCTGAAAATACCTTAACAATAAAAAATAACTCCTCTTTTTAATTAGATTTGAACACAACAAGCAACATACGCTTCTGTGAAGCAAAATATTAAGCAGAACTACCAAAACTAAGAGGTTTTTATTTTGTGAGGCATTAGGGATGTTGTTGGGACTTTGCTAGCAGTGCTTATGTACAACAGCATTAAATCAGCACGTTCACCACTACCTCTGCCATGGATGGCTTGGTGGGAACCAGGATAATAAACTTACTTTGTGAATACTCCTCTCCCATTTGTGGGGGATACTCCTCATCCCAGTCCACAACATCATCATCTGTCAGCACAACAATGTGGCACTCCCTCTCCCCACTCTGGGCACTGGCGACCATTAAGGGCAGAATCATTTCCTCGAGGTAAAACTCAAATTGCTTCCGAGCACCATCGTTTGACAATTCGTGCATGAGAGCACCTAGGAGAAAATTTTAAGCACAGGCACATTTGAAAGCTTGGTAAAAAGATGAAGGCAGGAATAAGAAACACAGCAGTTCTGTTTATCTTGTGGTGTTTTCTGCAGACAAGTGTAAAGACACTTAGTCTATTAGTTTGTGTAAGTTCAGAACTTATTCAAATGTTTACCAGAAGCCAGACAGAAGCTGAAACTAACTGTCCTGCAGATATTAACATAAGGTTGGTCAGAAAAGAGTGACTTCGAGACCTTCTTTCTCCTTTACTACTGCTAAACATTTGGTAATTGGGCAGGACTCCTCTCTGTTTTCCTAAAAGAAACATTACTTAAAGCAGTTGCTGAAAGAGTAGAGCACACAACCACATTTCAAAAGCATAGCTTAAAAATAAAGCTGCTCAGCCCTCTCAGCAGGAGCTGCTAAATCCCTGTGCTGAGGACAGAGTGCTCTGAGCTTGTGACTGTGCAGTCACAGCAGTGAGGCCGTGGCACTGCTGGGGAAGGCACAGGTGTCCCACAGATCCCTGGCAGCAGGAATGCCACGGCCTGGCCCTGCTCTGCACACACCCCAGGAGACTTCAGAGACTGGGGCAAACCCCAGGTCACCTAAACACCGGCCAAAACTTGGGCTGTGCTCAGGGATGGAAGGAGCTGAAGAGAATGGTACATACTGGGAATATTGGTACACCCTACACCACCAGCAAAGCTGAGCTGCATCTGCTGGGGAGACAGATTAATTCTCTTAAGTAAGGAGCTGAAAAAATCATCTCCCTGTCCTCTGCAAAGAAAGATACCACTTAACGTTACTGTATCTGTCCTGCAAATGTAACAATAGTGTAAGAATTGCACAGGGGCTGACCCACAGCAGAGAATCAGATACTGAAATACCAGAAGCATTATTTCTCAGAAAAACATACATCCAGCAGCTTTGGGGCTTTATTACAATAAAAGGCAAAAAGGGATGGGTTTTGTTCATGTAGTGTCAGCCATCTTCCTTACCTCAGTAAAGGATGATTTGGAATTAACACACACACACACACACACACACACATTTGCTTAAATCAATCTGTATGATTCCAATGATTTTAATAAATTCTGTACTTACTGAGATCTCTGCATTTAATAGTACTATACTCAAAGGAGATGCAGAGATAGTCACACGCTTCTCTCAGTTCAGGAATGGATATCCCATCAGGACAGCGTATCACTCCAGTCTTGTAGTAATCCTGCAGCAATGCAGCAAACAAAAAACACAATGCACTTCAACACTCATTGACAGAAACATTTAATCCTTTCATTTATGATGCTTTCCCCCGAAAGAAAGCCCCTAAAATGTAAGACAGTAACATATGTGAAACTCTGCAAGTCCTTTTGTCCTCAACTTTATCCGTTTTCAGCGCTGCGTTCAGAGCAGTGGGTTCTGGTTAAAATTGTTATTTAAGTGACAACTATTAATACTGATCATTTTGGTGCATGTAAGCTGTCTTTTATCTACACTTCCCTCAGCTTTTGCTATTCCAAGTCTGCTGACAAAGCAGTACAGCAGCTCTGCTTCTCTGTGTAGATAAGAAATATGTTAAGGGGCCGTTTTCATCTCAGACTGAAGGTTGCTTTACTCCTTTAGCTGCAGTAAATTAACTTCCAGTACTCTGTTTCACCTAATTTCAGCATAAGAAGGGCTGAATGTACCTGAATTTGGTGAACTTGATGCATAGGAGGTGAACTAATTTCTGGCAGGCAGTATTTTTTGGTTTGTTTCATGTGTGCTTTCTTTCTCCCTGGCTGTCACCTGTAGAAAACCCAGGGTGGGTTTTCAGATCAAGCATTTTTTCCCCTCCACAAAACCACAGCAGAGCAGCAGCTCTGCCATCCCCAAAGTACAGATATGTAAGTAAGGCTAAGTCAAGAAGTCGTGACTCCCAATACTCACAGTGCTTGTCTGAACAGAAACTCACCAGAATAGCACGAAACACAGTGGAACCAATTCCTTCAGCAACTTCATACTCTCCTTTCTCGTTGGGACGTGTAAAGTTGTGCTCTCTGCCTGACCCAAACATCCTGCTCAAGAATGAAAGTGATTTGGTTAGAATTCCTTACTATGATGCTTTGGTTTTTTGCTGGTAACTCAAAAAAGCAAAGTGTCGAAAATCGTAACGAAATTTCAGGGGAAAAACAGTGTATTCTATGTCACATGTAAGCACACTGTTCAGTTTGGTTTGTCAGTGGAACTTAGGAAAGTCTAGTTTTATTCTTCAATCCAAACGTGTCCTCCAATCACAACAAAAGTCAGACCAGGCCATTTCCTGTCAGTGCCAAAGGTGGGGGGAACCTCAAACAAGTGTTTGGCATTTGTGGGGCAATGTAACAAAAGAACAGGTTCTGTTGAGGAATTCTCATTATATCAAGACATTTCAGTTTCATTGGAAAGATTTAGTTAATTCAAAAGGTAAAATAAAATTCTGATAGAAGAGAGATGTACTTAAGGGTGGCGTGTGCAACCTATTTCTCTCTGCTAGGACGAAAGGAAAGTGAGACTAAGGGAAAAACTAAAAGTCCCAAACAGTATCTGAGTTTTTAAAACACCCCTTTGATACAGTATTACAAATGTTGTGCTTACTCCTTGTTTTATTTACAAATATTCCCCTATGGTTTGCTCTCACACACACAGCCCAAAGCAGCAGAGCTGGTGTAACTGAGAGCATTTATAGTGGAGAAAGAAGGAACATTTTTCACTTAATGATCTGACGTGTTTTCTGAGCACTCTTCGGGACAAGAAATAATATTTAGAAAAAGGCAGTGTAACAGGATATAGGCTTAAGGCAAATAATACATTCTTATTATAGTAACTTTTACCTTCCAGAACAGATTAGCCAAGCTGCTCCTGTTTAGTGTCCTGTGAACTGACATTGAGGGAAAGTGGGTTTATAAATAACCTACGTTTTAGAGCAATATTTCCGTACCTTTATTAACCCACTTTTCAATTAGCAGAAGATAAAATAAGCTTGTTCCTTGAACCAATCCCAAAGGGAGAATAACTCAGCATCACACATGCACAAAAGAATCCAGTGCATTAGGCAGCACTGCTTACTCTGAGGCTGGGCATGGAAAAGGGAACTATTTCCCTGCATAACTTCAACTGGTACCCTTCCAGTTTGTCTAGATATTTACATGTATGCATGTACTGTACATATACAAATGCCTTAATGATTTACCTTAAATTATTACTTCTGTTTATTTCCCTTGACAGTTTACACAGAGAAGCATTTTTTGCTTTCCCTGTAATTCTTCCCCAACTTTTCTCAAAACCAAGGTACTATTTATCCCACACTCTGGCAATTTAAACCAGAGCAGAATTTGTTTAATCATATTTATTACCTGCACCTTGTCAAACAGATCTTTATATATATATATAATATGTATTTTAAATATGATTATACCCTAATGTGCTAAGAAACAGCCACATTTTAATGAAAAAGCCAAATCCAAAATGACACAGACATAAACCTTCATTTCTTTCTAGCTTTAAGTTTATAAGTGGTGGTCTCTGTGCTTGGACATTGCAAAACCAGGCAGAATTTAAGCAAATAAAAGTACTGAATTATAAAGCATAGAATCTTTTTCTACCGAATATACATGTTAAATGTGTTGCTCATTAAAGTTTGTACAGAAAATATTACACAGATATTGTGGACTTTAATTCAAATGTTGACCATTTTGAGCATTTGGTCTCCCTGCTGAGGCTCAGGTCTGTTATATCAATTATTTGACACTGCCCTCTCCAAAAATCATTTCAGAAGGTAAATGGGCTGAGCTTGAATGCTGTCAGGGTGGGCCCGTTAAGCAAAATCAGGTTTTCCTCCCTGCTATTTTGAAAGAGACGATCTACACTCACTACTTTGTTTGATGAAGCTTTGAAAACAAGAGGAAGAACAAGGCAGACTGAACAGAGAAGCAATGCCCAGGAAGACAGAAGGAAATGGGCACATCATGAAATGTTAATTTACTCATCAACTCTTTCCTCTCTAGGTAATAGACATCTCTTGGCCTCTCTGGCAAAACAGAGGAGAATTTTACTTAAAGACATTGCAAACTGGTAATATTAAACATTAGTAAGATCAGCTCTAGCACTATGAGTTCAACAGCTATTTAAGCAGTTTAAATACCTACAAGGCATTAATGGCTCTCTAACAGTTGGAGATTCAGGCAAAAAAAAAAACAAACAAAGAAGTTACAAACCTGCCCAACATTGTATTAGGCTGTGCAGTGAAGATGGAAGGATCTACAACAAATCTGGTGTTATCCACTATGAGCGTTACTCGTTCGGAAGTTCTCACATTCCGAGCTCCCTCTTTTCCGTTTTCATACACAAACACCATCTCCCCTCCAGCCTTGCAGCTCCCATCTGAGCTGGACTGGCTGCTGTTCCTGCTGCTGGTCCCCATGCTGACAATGGAACCATTTGGGGACGTCTTCTGGGGACGGGGGCTGCTGGGACGGGATGAGCTGTGATCCTTCTCTCGGTCTGCAGTGGGGACGAAGTGAGGGAGAAAGAACAGGAAATTTAATTATAGACTTACATAAGCTCTATGCAGTTTATGTCTTTCCAGGCATAAAACACATCAACTTGATAAGTTAAGTACAAACTATTTCGGTTAAATCTATTCTGGTTAAAGAAACCTTCAAAAATAACTGTCCATATATGGCATCCTGAAGTTTGTATCACTTAGACATCAAACCCACCTCACCTCCCCAAAGCCTTCACAAGGCAAATGTAACATTCTAGTACTGAAAAAGCAACTGGACACAATATTGAAGCTATCCATCACAGCTGGTTCTTAGCACTGTAGTTCAAAGAAAACAAACCACATTTTGTCACTCAAAAAAATCGCTGTTTCCTCTATTTCCAAATACCCAGACCCTATACAGTAAAGGAGAAGTGTTTAGTCAATTATCTTCTTAGACAAATTAGACTGTTCTTGTAATTTGGACTGAATAAAAGCATCGTGTAGGAATGAGCATTGCAGACTGAAAAAAAGAAGTTACAACCTATCATAACAGCGTATTCCCAGCCCAGGGCACGTGTAAGAAATCTGTATGTTGTGTCGTCAACAAAGTAACGCTTTTTACTGTATTCTTTTAACAAAACAGTAATTGAGTTTAGAGAATTTCAACCCTGAGATAAGTCTGAACACACCAGAATGATACTGTCTTGTTGGTGAAGTAACATTCCTGATGCATGGAGTGAGCTGAGATTCCGCTCTTTCATGGGATGAGTCACGAGATCTGTCACTTGATCTGCGTCTGTCCCTTGATCTCTCGTGTCCACCACTGGCACCATGGAGACTCATTTTTGTGTACTCTATTCCTTTAGCAACACGAGATGAGGTGCTGAAAACAGAAATAAGAGAAATGTTCAGTATTTCATCATTTCAGAAACATTATACATGTAAATTTTCCAGGCAATCACACGCCATGTACATATTTCCAAGATTAGGATTATCCACCTCACTTTCTCTGTTGTACTCATGTTTATATTTACAAACACGAACAGTGATTTGAACATGAAGTAGGCAGCAAGAATTACCTGTTTGCTGCTGTGTGATCTACAGAGACACCACCTGATCAGCTGAGCCTGCCTATGAACCTGCATTCACACAAATCCCTCCCAGAACAGGTAAAACAAATACGACTGAGCACTTAATTTTTATTTTTGCTGTTAAATTAAAATGTTCTAATCAAACCATGAAATGAAAAGTTAGGGGTCATTTTTTCCATTGAAACCTATTCTGGAAAGCCCTTCTCAGACCACGGGCTTTCAGCACTGACTTCACACATTTTCTGCTCCTTGCCCTTTCCAAAGGTAGCCAGCCTTAAACTACTTGATTACACCCAGACACACCAGCCAGGAGTTCATTTCTGCACATTCTTTTCTATATTTTCTGTTATTTTTAGAAGGAACAGTTAAAACCCACCACAACCCAGGCAGCAAACATATGAACTGCACTATTAAAGCCATGACCTACCAGACTGTCAGCAACAAGTAGGACATTTGTTCTAAACCAGCAAATTTTAATACAATACTTTGAGATTTTTAGACTGATTAAATTATGTTACCTTACTTAATTTAAGATACTGATTATGTTTCCCAGCTATTAAATCAGCCAGCAAAACTAGTCAGGTTCAAGATTCAGAACTCTCAGAAACTATCTAAAAATTAAATATCAACTTCAAACAGCTCTTGTTGAATTTTACCAAAAATACTTACATCTTTTATTTGTACTCTTTAAAAGAGAAAACTTTGTCTGGACAGCGCAGACGTATCTGTATCCTTGCACCCCACGGGAATTCCTAAAGCACTTCTTTTGCTATTTATCTTTCAAGAGTGGGCATGACAAGAGTCTTTATTTATGGGTTAAACTGAAGAAATTCCCAAAAGCCTCAGGTACTGGATAACCCAGACAGATGTCTGCACAGCTACAAGGTCTGACAGACAAAGAAGGGTCATCATTTCCCAGAGGAACATCAGTGCCCCACTTGCCTGCAAATCCCACAGCTCTTACCGAGAGACCTGAAATGTGAGCACTAGGAATGCTGTAGGATTCAAGAACACAATAGGCAAGAATGATGACCCAGCTAAGAAAAGCACAACAAATTTTAAAAGCATGAACTGTACGAGCAGGTTGAGCAGAATGTCCTCTTTATAAATAGCTTAGAAGTAATGACCAACAAAAATAACGAAGGCTACTCAAAAAAGTGAACGTTGGCATGAGATGTTTCAGTGACTGGTGAAAAGAGCAGCTTAACTCAGAACAAAAAGGCTGTGACAGATGAGTGTTTAGCACAATGCAAATAATAAGCAATAAACCTCTCCCTAAGGAACACAAGCTTCTACCCACCCCGTCTGAATGAGGGAAGGATCTCGTGTCAGACAAGGCACAAGTTTGGTGCAGAGGGAATCTACTGCAATCCTATTTCCTGCCAAGCTCAAAATATGCTGCAGTAAGAGATGCATCTTCAGGATGTGAAGGCAGCCAAAGGTCTATTGAATGAGGTAGAAGAACTGCAAGCGCTCAGATTTACAGTCCAAGAATAAAGATGATCCAACCACTTTTGTCTGAAGGAAATAGACCTTTCCTCAGGACTTCCAATACAATTCTGAAGGTATTAAAATATACAGCATTTATGGCTAACATGTCTTCTTAGCTGTTTTACTTCTCTATTAGAGAGATGTAAATTCTGTATCAGGAAAATGAAGTGTACACAAGTTTGCAAGAGCGAGATCTGCAAACCTCCCTTTCTAAAACATCAGCAGTCTGTGAAGACCTTTGCACCCTTCCTTCGATACGTATCCACATGCATACAAAATATAACCATATTAATAAGCACAAAATATGCCCAGGAATTATCACAAAAGTGGATTTACAGCCCATAATTAAAATCTAACTTGAAACTCAAGTCTGACCCCAGTTTATACAGAATGATGTTCATTACTACTACAGCTAAACTTACCAGGAAATGGTCTTTTTCTTTTTTAAGGGATTATCTCACCTGTGCATTTATATCTGCACATCATGATATAACCACCTACCCCACAGAGGGGTGTGTATGTGCGTGGGGTACTCAAACAGCAGTCTGGTGACAAAACATCTCCACAAATCGCTATAAAGCCTTGTGTGCTCAGGCCTCTGTTCAAGCAGTGCTTTGATCCCAGAGCTGATAACATTTCTAACCATGCTGTGAGACACCAGAGTTTCGCAGGTGCCACGTTTTATAGTATCCAAATGCATGAGTCACGATATCTCAGCAGCTAAAGAGCTCTATGTGCTTCAGATAAGGGAAGCACACTAGAAAATGGAACTGAAGCACTGTAAGGGTACAGAGGCTTATCACGCCTTTTGGCAGAGCAGATATGAATTATTCTTTAACAGAGGAGGCAATTAAAATATGATTTTTAATCCAGAAAGCCATCTAAAGCCACATTACCCTCTTAGCAGTGATTCAGAGTTCCCAGTGAAACAGGGCGAACCCGAGTTAATGATCTCTTTACAGGAGCTGAGGAAAACAGGTGCTGCAGGAAGTCACACTGACTCAGCTGGCACCAAACTTCCTCCCGAGTCGTGCCTGCAGGAAGGACCACACACGGTGGTACCGTCCCAGGATGGGAACTGGGGCTAATCCTGTCCTGGTGGGATCAGCCAGAGAGCCTGGGAGGAGAGGGGCAGCAGGCACAGATCATCTGTGGTCCTCCTGCTGCCCGCCACATCCATCCCTCTGGAGTGCAGACACACGAGCCATCAATTCAGCACAACACTACAGAAGAGGCAGAGGCTGCCAGCTGGAGAGGGACACCATCCTCAAATACTAAATCAATGGGTTCTGAGACAGACAGATTAGTAAATAATTTCAAAGAGCTGTTTAAATTGCAGCTGGCCGCACCACTCATTTGCATGCTTCTATGTTGCACTGTCCTCCTTTTAAAGCACAGATTAATGCTAATTGTGAGACTGGCACATCAGCTATTAGTCACAAGATGCAAGCCAAAATGGCAAGATTTCTGAGAATTGAAGCAGTTTGGCTTGAGACAGCACCATCTGAATCACGGATCTTCATTCATCTTAGTAACACTGACATCTAGAATGTCAATTTTAAATCTCCTCACTGTTGAGTCACAGTACACAAAAAATATTTCTTTGATCTGTTGCATACATACCTGACAAAACCTGGAGTTCCATTTGTTCATCAGCATGAGCACTCAGACAAATACTACCACTGAAATACAACTTATCTCTACAATAAGCAAGGCAACTAACACAAGTTTAAACCTGAACAAAGAGAAAATAAAGAGGTGGAGCTTAGCATGTCAGAAAAGACAGGCACTGGCTATACCCTGCAATATCTGACCAGGAATACTGTGTCACTGAGCTACTCTATCAGCTGGTCTAAAAAAGGAGCTACATCTGTGGCCAGTACATATGAAAGACCACCTGGGACTTCTATTTTCCTGGGAAGAGGCTTTAGAATAAGTTGCGAGTGTTCAAAAAAATGAAGACAACAGAACTACCAAATAACCTTGATTTTTCTGACAGAAGGACTTATCAATAATGTCTTTTTCTCCCCTAACAAAGCCCCTGGGGCCAGGAGGATGTTTCTGCAGGATAATGCAAAAACCCTTCTCTCCACACCAGCAATGTGAGGGACCAACTACAAACCTGGTCCCCAGCGATGCGGGCAAGACAAATTGGCGTTCACTGGGGAGTTCCACAGTTGTGTTGATGCAGCTTCCTACCCACCTACACCAATGGAAACGGGACTGACAAAAGCAGAGCTGCCCATTTGAAAGAACAGGCAAACAGTTAGGAAGTCCTGTGGTTGCCAGAAGCTTTATGCAGAGCAGACACAGCACCAGGACTTCCCAAACAGCAGTGAACCACTGAGAACTCAAAGTGCCGGGAAGCCACGGGTCTCACATGGCACTCGGTGCTGCGCTGTGTTAACCTGGAATTTCATGGCACAGCACTCAGTGCTGCCCTCCCTGCTCTGTGCTCTACACTTCGAGTCTCCAAAACAGTCATTACAGCTTCAGATCCCCAGCTCACCATGAAAAGAAGTAGCTGCAAAATCAACTATCAGTTAATTGACCACCAGCAGCACACTGTGCTGGGCGAGCTGTGGGCAGTGACTGAGGCACAGCACCAGCCTGTAAGCAAAATTTCCTCCTGTGTGCTTAATGACATATTTTAATTTCATTTTAAAGCATAAGAGAGTAAATAAAAAACCAACTAAACCAACATTTTAAACCCATAGCCTCATTTCCTCATTCATTAAAGCTGGAAAAAGCACCATATATGTAAGACAATCTTGTACCCAGAAGTTTATAAATAGAAGAGCATTGTTTTATCAATTACTTTCCTACAGGGAAAACAAGACAAAACACAACCCAAACCCAAACCAAAACAACCAGACAACCCTATGAATATTTGTATATTTAGGCAAATCTCCACAAATTCAATACATAGTTTTTCCTGGCTCCAAAGAAACACTGAAATATGAGCACTGCACCCATTCAAGAACTTCAAGTCAGTGATAGAATTCATTTTCCCCCTCAGTCAGGGCTGAAGGAAGCTCTGCCTTTGTAAAGGGATGAGACATTTTCTTTAAAAGCAGCTGCCTCATGAAGAAAACCAAATAAGCTCAAGGTTTTATTTAAGCAAACCTATTTAATATGACGTGAAGGAGGAAAAAAGAAGTACCATCAAAATGGCACACTTGTCATACTGGTAATGCTTCCTATTTTTGTAGTAAGGAAAGAGCTGTTTTTAAAAAATGTAAATGCTCTTCAATTTAATGATGCTTTGGAGTCATCTGTGGAAGAAGAGCTTCAGTTTGCCTTTATGCATAACAACATATTGCTCTGAATATATTAGTAATTATTAAAAGAAGTCATTAAACTGAATTAATTCTACTGCCAAAACAATTAGCATGTATTTCAATACAAAAACTCCATGTGCATTCTACTGAATACTGCCAAATAAACGTACTTGGTTTTTAAAACCAGCTCTTGTCTACACAAAATTATGGTGCTAAATCAATATCCTTATTTCCCCAACACCCACCCCCCCCAAAACCTTAAATAAATGGACACAGCAGTGGAATATTAACCAAGGTTTTCACCCTTTTCGCCCCTGTCTAATCTTCTAAAAGTTAGAATGACTCTTCTTAAAATATAAACTTATATCCAATCCTTTCCTAGAATGATTTACATAATCAACACTTGTAGAATCAGGATGTAGAGCTTTATCTACACAATAAGTTACAGATACCACGCTCTGAGGCTTTAGGAGGAATCTGTTCTGCTCATCCTGCCAGGACTTGCACAACGACAAGGCTTTATGCCCCTCTTCCTCCCCCTGAAGTCTGTTCTTTGTCAGCAGCCACATTTCAATTGACCTGTGCACACAAAGGACAGCACTTTTCCTTTTCCTCATTCTTCTCCCGAATAATGCCCACAGCTCATTCCTCTTAACAGATACGCACCTTCCTCTCGTGTCTATCAGGGAAGAAACACAAAAGCATGGAAATAATTTCGGGATCAGAGCACAAAGGAATTCTGTTCCTTCCAGTAAGGCAGCTTTGAAAGCCAGATCAGCATCCTTTGGCATTACTTGTTAAGTTCAGCATATTTGGCATTTCCATCGTTTCTTCAGTAGTCCACTGCACCATCAGCGAGCCTCACTTTCTCCTCCATCATCTTCCCCTCCCGGATAAGAGACTGTGGCTGTACAGTCCATTAAGTGCTCGGAGCTGCCAAGCCCCGTGGATATTAATTGGATTCAGTTCCTCGCAGTCCCTGACTCAGCCATGCGTAGTGCACGGCTGACGTCTGACCCCGCCGCCTCCTGCGAGCCGAATCCCGGCTCGCCGTCCCCATCCGTCCGCAGCCATTGGGCACCGGCGCTGACAGGCAGGGTGGGAAGAGCGGGAGCGGCGGGAGCTGCTCGGGTACCGCGCCAGGGACCATCTGCGGAGCTATTTCTGGTCCTGCCGGCTCGCCGGGCTCCGGCAACAACCACCGCGGCTCCAAGGGTTATCGCTAACTTTCCCCTGTCACATCTCCAGTTGTGTTCCTGATCGCTCCAGACAGACAAACCCCTGCGAGTTCCAGGAGATGCTTCATTTGTCCCTGTAAAGTCTGCCTGGATTAATATTTAAAATGAATTCACCTTTCACTGAGTTCAGGAGCAGGTACAGCAATAACCTTTGGAGAACAAGGCTGCACAACCTCCATTTTTTAACTACCAGCATCCCTCTTCCAACAAGACTAAGTCAGGAAAAATGTACTACTCTTTGTGATATCCTAAACACTATTAGTATGTAATTACACTAATCAGTATGTTTACAGATCAGAAATCTGTTCTAACCCCTGATGTGCATCTTCACACCAACAGATCATCAAATTCTTGACAAGTTGAGCACAAAAAGCAACAAAGAAAAATTAATACACGAATCAAGGTAAAATTGTTCAAAGGTTATTGCATTGGGGGAGGATAAGTAAGCACTATGCAACAGCTTATTATTCTTCTTGGAATGTCTGTAGGCTGTTTTAAGGAGCCACGATACACTGGAGGAATAGCTTAAAAGTAGTTCCTACAATAAATAAAAATCAAGATGTCATAGTTAAAATATGATGAAAGCTGAATAAATAAGGGGGCTTGTTCAGCAAATGACTGCTGTTATTAAGAGGGAAGTCAGTAAGGAAAACAAGAGACTTGTGATTAGAAAGGCAGGAGAACACTGGCATTGTAGACTGAAGAGTTAGCTCTTTGGATATGGAAGGAAAATTCCTGCGCATACAATTTCAATGACCTGAGCCAGTGAATTCTCTCCTGTTTTTAGTGTCTTGTGAGGGTTCACACAACCACCATCCCCAGGGAAAGAATAACCCTCAGCCTCGTAAGCTTTTTCTTCCCTTCAAAATAAGCCACAGAAGACATGGCTATAATAAGCTACATGGAAAGCATGCTGGAAAAACCTCTCTCAGGCAGTTTTTTGCCTCTAATAGAACAGTCCCTCAGCAGCAAGAAAAAGTGCAAGTGCACGCAGGTTCTTTCAGCACTGGTTCCCTATATGGGGTCTCTCCAGTAAGGAAGCTCTTGGTAAGAATTCTCACTGCTTAATTTGGGGAGTGCTACAGGATCTTCCCTCAGCTTCACACAGAAACTCTGTCAACACTTTCCTCCCTCAAAATTCTTTAATATTCACGTAATTTTGGTCTTCAGTGGGTTCTCTCAACCATGAGTAATATACTTAGTAATCCAGTTCCATTTCATGAAGGAAACAAAAAGAACCCCATGACTGGGGTGTTCAGTTGCCAAAGGGATTTCTTAAAGCAGCAAGGACTTCACCTTTAGGAGGGAACACATTCACACCTTATGACTTCTGCCAAGCTACCCAAACACAAGACCTTCATAAAAGAATAGTGGTTATCTTTACTTAAATACTAATTCCTGCTCCATTTTCAAAATGGATGTTAGGTAAAAATCAGACTTTAAGAAACGCAGAAGCATTTTATCCTCCTTAGAACTTGAAAGTATCTCCATTTATTAAAAACCAGCTTCAGAAGTTCAAATTCAAAAGAACTGGGTCCAAACACTTACTGAATCTGAACGCAGCCAGTATGGTTTCTACTCTCAGAGATGAAAGGTAGAACTAATGAAAAGAGGAGTAGTCTGTAAAAAAAAAAATCTAGTTCCAAGCATAATTTCTTAACCTCTGAAGTGCTTTGTGCCCCAATTAAACATCAGGGTCTGATCAAGTTTTGCATGATGCCAAAGTTCACCACAAATAACATCTGACAATATTTGGAAAAGGCCATTTGTGTGCTGGAGAGGCTCGGGAGGATTTAGTGTGTGCTTTTGCAACCAAAAGCCGCTAAGTTTTTCTTCTCAGCAATGTGCATGAGCTGTCATTTCAGAAATGAAGGATGTCAGGAAGGAAGAAAAAACCCACCCTCACAACCATTTAAGATCACTCACTGTATCTTGGGTACCTTACAAAACATTAATAGACTGGGGGGTTTTGAAAGTTATCCCTGAGCACAGCCCATTTTTCTAGATTCCAAGAGCAGCTCTTCCCAGACCATCTCAGCTCCTTCTGAGGGCTTTCCAGCCTGGTGCCCATGAAGGCCAGGTGGGCAGATTGTGATCTGCCAGTCCCAGGCTGCAGTTAAGGCATGTTTGCAGGGAACTTTCAGCAGATGGTGCCCAGTAACTCGGAGTATGACCCGAGCCCATGGCAAAAGCAGGCCTAACTATTTTCATGTCATACACTGTGTGGGCCTGCCTGCCCCATGCTGGAAAATGTTTAACTGCAGAAATCCAGCTTACATGAAGAGCAATAAAACCTGTCCCACAGTGGAAAACAGATTATAAATTCTGATATCATTCCAGAGACAAGGATAGTACCCTTCTGGGGATGCTTCACGTGCTCACAAAATGCTAAGTGGCATTTCCATTCACAACCCATGAATGCACCCTCCCAGCATGCAAAAATAATATTATATTAGGGGGAAAAAACCTCAACATTTAGCATATGCACAATAACTTCTCATCCATGGAAAAGATTTAAAAAGAAATTGGCTATTTTCTAAGATTGAAGAGTCATGGCAACAGAATTGCAGCACAGCCACATTTTGTTCATAAATGCAGTAGTGCAGGCAAGATTTTGGGTCTAATAATATCTAAGCAGAATGAACAAATAAGAAACTATCAAAAGGGATTATAACAGAAGTAGATTTAGAAAATAAAATCCAGGACAAATCTGAAGGAAGAGGCATATTTAAGCCAAAGGTTTTTTACCACAACTCCAGAAAAAGCACTTAGTAGGAGAGAATTAAAGTCTCCCAACAACAACAAAAACTACAGCACTACAGAGAAATGGCACATGGGAAGCTAATAACCAATGAAAAATTAAATAGAAAATACAGATCAGCAATACCTAATAATGAAAATAGGAATTCAGAGACCATTTACTGAACCTTCATCACCATTTAGTCAACTTATGGTTCTGCAACATTTGCTTCCATCTTATTCAGGTACTTAAACACAAAATATCTTAAAGAATCTTTTGTAATAGCTCAGACAAACAAGACTGTATCATTAGTTAGTCATCTTTAGCACCACATGAATTCATCCTGTCAGGCTCTTGAGATACCAGGGATCATCTGCACTATATTTTTAGTCCTTATTTTCCTCATCTCTCCCTTCCGAGTTTTCCGTTACGTTGCCCGTCTCAGAACAAGTGAGGAAAAAGGAGTGAAAACAACAGCTCCACCTGGCAGGTTTCAAAATCTGGACACTGACCCAACTGGAAAGAACAGGATACAGTGGTAACCTGTGTCAGGGTTCCAAACACACACTCCTTTGGATAGTTTTGCCACGTCCTTGGCCCCAAAGAGATGGCACAGTGAAGGGAGACAAATTCCACGGCTTTCCTTGCTTCCACATAAGCTTTACGTACACAAGGACAGCTCACAGCCCTGGATGATGCTTTTTTTTAAGTCTAGAAAGTTATCTAAGCTATTTTAAGAAGGTTAAG
The DNA here is from genome assembly GCA_035041135.1 of Platyrinchus mystaceus. Taxonomy (NCBI): domain Eukaryota; kingdom Metazoa; phylum Chordata; class Aves; order Passeriformes; family Tyrannidae; genus Platyrinchus; species Platyrinchus mystaceus. The sequence goes on from JAWWLV010000179.1 coordinate 5,708,961, forward strand.
GCTGGAGGATTAAACTCTCCAAAGCACCAAGTGACAAGCTCAGCATCCATCTTTAAATATTACTCCCTTGTTGAGATTTATTATAAAGTTCTTATTTCACACTTACGTTTTACAAACCAAAAGTATTTTTTTAACTCATGACATCAAGGTGTATTTTGAAAGTGAAAGACAAATAAGACAGCAGTACTCAAACCTTTTCAAGTTATAGTATTACAGCCTATGCTTCCAAATGCATATTTCCCCTGACATTGCATTTTTCACACAGACTTTCATCTGTCTGGAGAAAAAGTGTCAATTAAATCAGAATCAATAGTAATATGCCTATATTCAGCCACACAAAATCCAATTATTTTGTTGAGGCTTTTGAATAAAGTACACTGTTTTCCAATAATTGGATTCTCTGAAGTAATCAAGTATCTCAAAGGAGTAAGGTAACAAAATACTTATCCTTAATTTATCCCTTATTCTATTACAATGTCAAACTATCATTTGGATTATCATTTTCGAAGATTTCAAAATGGGTACACTTTATTTGGGGAAAAAAAGATTTAAATGATCACGTTAGCTTGAATACTATTTCCCTATCATACACGTTAAAAGCTTCCACAAAACACTCACTATCCATCATTTTATTGGAAACAAATCGTGTTTTGCCAGAAATATGTCCAATTTAGATGCCATTATTTTTAAGGCATAGGTTTCCTACCTTCTGATGTGTGAACCCTGAAATCAGATCATATGAAATGATCAACCTTTCTGAAAGGCACAGGTTATAGACTTCCTTGAGTTAACTCCTACCTACATCAAATAATCTTTTCAGAAAACTGCACAGCCTTTTATGTAAACATCTCCCCAAAATAGATAATCCACGCTAGTCCACACCTGCTAAGACACATGCCTGGTTTCTCTGGACTAGATTTATCCAGCTCCAGCTTCCAGCTATCACAGCTTATTACAGACTTGCCCACTGCCTACAGCTCATCCCCACAATGCCATTCCTGTACGGATCCCAAGCGACTGATCGAGATGTCACTGTTTTTCCTTTGGGTTTTCCAACAGGACAAGGAGGGGGAGCTGACACAGGTGACAATCCCACATCCTTGGCTCCTGACTGGCCAACACTGCACTCAGCCATATGAAGAACACGCAGCTCTTTGCACAGTTTATCAAACCACTCAGATCCCACGCTGCTAACGAGTCCTTTTCCTTACTTAGCAATTCCCATCCTGGGTCATCTGTACCAGTATCAGTTCAGGGTTTTGTTCCAGATCACCACCATGGGAGGCAGAACGGAATGGAGATGGCTGGAATGATCCACGAACTGGGCTCAGCAGTGAACCACCCAGGTACGGTCACACCCCCAGCCCCCCACTCCTGTACACTGCTCCCTTATTTCGACACTGCTCACTGCTGATGTGATCCTAAAATCCTAAATAGGGAGCATGGATCAACCACCTCCAGACACCTTATTAAAAACATCAGCTCCACAAAGCTACATTCCACAAGCCTGTACTGACCAGTAGCACCAGCCACCCTCTCTGGCTCTGTGTTAATCACTTCATTATTCACATCACAGGCCTCTAATTACGTGGGTCTCCCTGTGAGCCTTTTAATTATTGGTGCATTCTTTTTTCCTGCCCTCTTGGATTTCTCACAATTATCCAAGATTTAATGACAGGAAGATAACCCACAATATTAATTGCCCATGGAACACTTTGGGCAACATTAAAATCCAGTTTATCTGCAATAAAAACATGAAATAAGCTGCTGTTATTGAATATGCTCCTTAGCTCTTTTCCTATCATCTTGCAAGTGGGAAAGCTTAAATCACGAGCAATTTTAGCTCACTAACAGAGATGTTTCAGTTATATTTAGCACTTCTAAAAGGGCAAAGTACTTGGAAGATACCACTTATTTGGATGCTTAAATATATTTCCTGGAATATGCTTCTTCACATACATTTGCAAGGTGACTAATCGCTCTGCTTGGTTCTTTTTTGAACACTGTATGCTGGAAAAACACTAACTTCATAATTTCATCAAATCCAGAAGCATTTAGAAAACATTCTTACTGTGAGGGATGCAGGCAAAAGCAAAGTCTGACACACAGCTTTACCAAGAAAGTGCTACAGAACTGACACTTGCATGCAAGCAACTATGAGTTCTCACCATGGACAAATTGCACATATTACACTATTAAAGAGAGTATCAGCAACTAAAGAGTGGTGAACAGGAAGTAACTCCTAGCAAGCACCCCAAAAAAATCCACATATTGAGTCACTCAACTGGTGTCTTAATGTGCACACAAGGCATTTAGCTTTAAAACGGAAAAAAAAGACAAAGCAATGACAAAACAAATCTAAGCACAGATTAAGGAAGCTGACAAATCAGTTATGTTAGAAAATGCCTTTTAAAAGAATTAAGAAACGGTCCTTTTAAGAAGAGTTACAAAATTTATGACAGGACTTGCCACAACCAGATACAGTAGCCTTTAGGATGGACTTTCACTGCAGTTTTTGAGATGCAATAGATGGTACATAGCACCTACCTTGAATGTTTACAAAGTTTACGAGGTCTATTATGCAATTTCCGATCCCAATTCTCTGGATCACTGGAGTTACTGTCATAAGGATGAGGCCGTCCTGCCATTCCACTGCCAGCTTCCTCACACTACTGCTCTGAAAAGCACACATGCAGCACTCACAACCTACATTAAGAGAGCAGTGTTTACCTTTAAGTAAAGCCACACAGGAGAAAAAGGTAAGACATGCAGAATAAAGTGTTGTTAGGCTTTGATTTTTTAAATGCAGATTACAGAAAACAGGAAATACTGAAGCACACTTCGAAATTGCATGACAGTAATATTTTATACATTCTGCTGACACCTGCACTAAAAAGGTCATTTTGTTATAAGAAATATAGTTCCATAAATGTTGGCAGGCAGCTTAAATTTTGCAACAATTAATTTCACTGTGTCCAAACAGAAAAGTCACTGGTAATAAAACACAAGGCAAACACATCATAATTTTGTTCCAAATGTATAAAGTTAATTCAAAGAAAGATCCCAACTGTAGAAAAGAGACCAACAGTTTTAAAATTTGAATGGCTGACCAAGAGGAAAACACAATTAGCAGTTATGTCTGAGTCCTCACTCCAAAGTGGAATCTACAGCAATGCCTGGAAACACTCAGTGTGGTTCAATTGCACTGACTCCTGCAGAAAAGTTGCATTTAAAAATTTAATAAAAACAGACTAAATAAACTCCCCTTCCTTCACTGGGATCTGATATTAATGTTCAACTCCCACTAAAATTCACTCATGGAGCAAAACACCTTGTGACTGTTAATAAGGACAGCCAATCTTAAAAGACAGGTGTTCAAGTCATACCTATAAGTGACAGATGTGTCAAGAGAGTTGTACAGCTCAGAATTACCTGGTTACAAAAATGAAAAAGTAGCCACCAGTGAGCAGCTGATGATTGTGCAGCAGCTGGAAAAATATCAAATTACAGACAGATAAACCTGCTAAGTAATGGAAAGGTAGGCTAATGGTTCTTTAAAATTTTCAGGTAAATATTTTAGAAACATTGTATCTCCACCTCCTCTGCCCTTAATATATTTCTATTACATTCAATGAAACTTATCCTGTTTGGAAGTGAGTCCCGAAAGAATTGAGACTTCTTTAAAACAAAGTTGCTGCTTAAATAAACTGTCCCTTTAGTCATGGAAAATAGAATAACTCTTCTGGCAAATTTAGATTCTCCTAGCTAAATTTAGACCCAAAAGTTTTAGTTACAGCAGAATGGTAGAGAACAAACTTCTTGAAAATGTTGGTTGCAGAGGAGTTTTTCCTTCGTGTTCAGGTCTAACCAACAAAACAGATTTTATACAAAGTATACAATCTCCACTGCAGGGTTGGGTCTTTCTCCTGTTACAGTTTCTATAATTAAACACACTTTGATTGGAAGACCCGCACGGTCAGGTGTCCATATAGACTCAGGAAAAGGAAAAAACATTTTATTTAAAATTACAGGAACTTTGTCATGCAAAAAAAAAAAAAAAAAAAAGCAAAAAGCTCAGATAAGCATTTCATGATGTATTACCTAGAAATTCAAGTTATCAAAGCACAATGTGTGTGAGGATATTACAGAGAGGTTACGGGATCTACACACATTTATCACGAGCTTAACAAGGAGAAACCTACAACTTATGCCAGAACAGAAAAAGCATTATTAAGGAGACACTGGGAAGAAAGGCTGGTTTATAAATCCAGTCGAGTTACTCCAGCAGCAGTCATTCCAACTTAGGTGCAGGATGATGTACACAGGCAACACAGAGACACCTTTTATCTCGAGTTGAAGCGAATTGTATCCATTAGATTGAGTCACTCGAGCAAGATGCAGAGCGAGTCCTGCTACTGTGGCAACAGCACCGTGTGGGACAAAGAGCCAAGACCAGGAATGTCCCAGAGGACACCACAGCTGGCCCTGTGCAGTCACACCCAGCTCCTGACCACGGCAAGGTCCTGCTTCCACTCCCGTTTCCCGAAGCACCACAGCGATGCCTCGTTCAGCACCACGCGGCTCTTTACCAGCTTCTGCTTCCCTCCACAAACACTCTCTTCCCTTTAAAACTGTCCAAAAGACATTTCAGCCCCTCAGGTACAGACCAAAGCATCATACAGACTTGGGCAGCCAACACCCAGTTCTTACTGAATAGACAGCAATATCTGAATTTAGCTTTTGTGCTGGAAAGGTGTGTAAGAGCAGCTGCCTTCACGAGAACTGCAGCTGAAAGGCCAAGGTAAAGGCACTTCCAGAACCACCTCACGCTTTCTGCCTTCTCCCCACCTCTCTTCCAGTGAAAATTCAACAGGAGGGTGCAGGTCCACACACACTCAGTTCCTCAATCTGCTTTGCTCTGCAGCTACACTTGAGCCACTACAAACAACAGATGCCACTGAAGGACAGAACCAAGCAAACGGCACTGCTCCTCCTGAACAACAGCATTCCCTTTTCCCAGCTTAAAGCATCCGAGGAACCCCAGCAGTGTCCTTGATGCAGTACCACACTGGCACACAGCTCAGAAAAGAAGATTAACAATCCAAGTGTCCAAAGCTACAGCTTGTGAAATCTCTTCTTTAGCTCCAAGCATGTCACACTATGAACAAGAGACAGTCTTCCCTCCATCCTCCACTCCACAATTAGCATTTCAACAATCTCAACAATTAACATTTTTCTAAAAAACAATCTGCTGTAATACAGCCAGTTTTTCTCCCTGACCACTGCTCACAGCGCTTTTGTGTGGATTATAAACAAATGTATTTATCAATTTTATTTCAAGTTTTAACAATCCTGTAAGACCATAAATAAGGAATTCTTTTGTTTTTCTCTATTGAAAATAGGTGGTTTTTTTCAGCTAGCAAATGCTTTATGCATTATGTACAGTAACTAACTAGTCATCCTGATTAATTTTTAAACAATTCTGCAAAACCACTTTTTTTTAATGTTTCAACTGTGGTTTACCTTTTTTTTTTTGCATGGATTCACACTGGGGGGCAATAAGCAAAGCATGTTTTCAGGACACATTTTCACCTGACTGTGTAAAAAACCAAAACCTAAGAAAAACTGCAAGAGTGCACGGCCACAAATATTATTCAGTGCCTTCCATGAAATCAAGGAACTGCATCTGAAATGTTGGTAAAGGGGGAAACGTACTGGAAGCACAGGAAATACAGAATCAAATCCAAATACCCTCAACAGATCACACAACACTGACACATTGGCCCAAGTGATTGCCATCCTAATGAGCTAACAAGCACTTCTCCAGGTGTAAAGAAAGCTTGCTGCAGAAGGGTATGAAATCAAATACTCCAGAGAATCATCACAAGGAATTCTAGGAAAACAGGAAGCAGACTTTAATTTTCAAAGCTCTCAACACAGACAGCTAGAACACTTCAGATTTGCTAACATCAACTTGAAGCCAGAATCATCACTAATTTATGAAAGTTGTAGGCTACTGAAATACAAGGGAATTTTAAAGACAGACACCCAGTGGACTTGAAAAGCTAGAAGTCGATGTGGTGGAGCCACTCCAGGCACTAAAAAATACAGTAATTAATGTGTTTACAGCACTACTTGAAGAGCTCATGAAAGGATGTATTCTACACTAACCTGTGATAGATGCTGAACACATTATTTTAAGTAATACCTAAAGTATATTCAGTTCTGTGCCATGACAAAATACAATGCACAAAAGATGCACAGCAGATTAAGCAAGATTTAGACAACATCAGAAGCTGGACAGAAGCGGACATATACTTTGGTGAGATGCAGGACTTGCAGTTCTCAAGGTATTGCAGGTTAGGGGAGGCTGGAGAAGGTTCTTTGAAAATCCTTCAGGAAAGAAGCAAAGCTAATCTCAACCAGTATCAACACATTTCCAGCCAGCCACACTGTATTTGTTGAGAACATTGTGGGCTGCAAAGCTCTGGAGTCTTACTAAGAAAGATGATTAAAATACCCTGAATTTCTTCTGGCCACCATCTCATCAGGTAGAAAAAAGAACTGATTGCTCCAGCTGTCAGTACTGAAAACAACATTCAAATAACTAACACGTAACACTTCAGGCATCTACTCAGCTTTAAGCTTTGGTCAGAAGCATTTCCAAAAGTAGGGCAGGTTTCAGAAGCTCATCTGTTCTAACCTGCCCCTTCAGCAAAATCCACTGTAAAGGTGAACCAGGATAATCAGAAAGCTCCAGCAGACAAGCAACCAGGTAGGACAAAACCTGGCATTAGTTGTGACAGAGAAACTCAGATTAAATATTTAGACTTTCTGTAAGGGATGACAGTCTGCTGTTCACTGCCTCTAGTCATCAAAGCACAGAAGCAGCAACAACAAAAAGGAACTCACAAGTCAGATTCACTGGGAATGCAGGCATCAATGACATTGCATCCTAATTAAGAAATGCAGTTCAAAGGACACATGCTCATAATGCAAACACCACATACCACTGAAATCCATACCTGTCAAATGAGCTTCTTGCAAAGTAGCGCAGAGATCAGTCACAATTCAGCCACATAAAGTAGCTTTATAAATTATCATCACTGAAATGTTACCAAACTGGCACTGATTAAAGCACAGATAAAACATCCTTTGCAATACAGTCTCAACATTAACATAGAGGTCAGGACTGAAGCTTCTCTTAATGAGCAAGTAAAAAGGAAAAAGGGGAAAAAATAGAGTTGTCACAGGAAGCTGCTGATATTCTTATCTATAGAACCATAAACAACAGATATCCAGTCACTATCCTGCAAGCTTTAACTTTATAATTCCTAAAGGGAACATGATGATAAAACAGCTGTTTGACATTGGAAGACTAAAAAGCAAGAGGTAAACAACTCCCAACTCCCCCTCTGTACTAGGATTCACTGAGTGAAATCTGCCAAGGTCTGCCTGCAAAAAACTCAGTGGAGTGAGCAACTTCTCCCACCAAAAGCAGAATCCTGGACTATCACTGCAGGAAAAAGGAGCAGAACCCAACTGCTTGCCACTACTACTGGCCCCATGGCCTGTGGGCCAGCAATACAGAGCAGACAGACACAGGGCTTCATCACACTCAGCACCAGGGATGAGATGAAGAGAATCAGAGCATCAAATAGATTTTCTGAAGAAACAAGTGAGATCTATACCCATGGCTGTACCCACCATTAACAATACACCTCACTGAGCAAGAAAATTCTCACACAATTTTTCACATCTGAAAGGAATTCTCGATTAGCTTCTGATTTTATACGTGATGAGACACATACTTTTATTGATAAGCAACAGCACCAGGCCAAGATTTAAACAACATTGCTAAAGAAAACCTGTGCTGAAAGAAATTGGCTCATAACGAGCTTCTGATTTCTGTGTGTGCACACAGGACAAAGCAGCCCCGGCCTCGAGAACACAAGCTATGAAAACACACAGTTTATAACAAAGTGACAGAAAAACCAACAGGGGTGACATCTGTTACTAATTTAACAAGCCATGTCATCCACACATCAGCTGTTCACCATTTTCAAGAGCAATTGTGCCTAAATTGAAAACTGGGCTTCAAGAAGGAATCTGATGTGTGATATGAGAGCTACTGCACCTTGTTGTCCTTCTTAACCCTCACCTTCCCTGGCATTAACACTCTGGGCAAAAGCACAAACACAAACGTGCTGGAAAAACTTCCAAGAGCAGCTTCAGACAGCACCACTGGCACAAACAGGATGAGCTTTTGAGACAGAAATGGCACAAATTAAGAGGGAATATTCAAATTTTGTTGGCAGGAAATCTGTGTGTCTTAACAGAAAAAGAAAATCTCTGATGTTTTGCAAGAGAATCAGTCAGAGACACTCTGACAGACCTGCAGGACAAACACAGTGGAACATCTTCCTTAACTACAGAGCAATGGAGAAAGAAGGGGGGGGGGGGGGAATCAACCAGTTCCTTTTGACTGTACTTGTGCTCAAGCTACAGGAATTCAAGGCAACCTACGCAAGATGATGCAGAGGCACATTTTTTTAGCTCAGATAAAAGATAACAGGTGTGAATTATCATCTTATGGACGGTGAATAGTGTGATAACTGATAACTGGGATTGTATTTCTGGGACATCTAATTCAATAGGAAACCCAAGAGAGAGAGGAAGTGTATTCCAGGGAAAGGATCAACAAAGCTGAAGGAACAACAGAGGTAAGTACTCTTTAAATGAATCACAGCAGATGATTCATGAGGAATACAGGCAAACAGAAGTGAGGAGAACAGCAAGGACAGTCAAAAAGGCTACTGAGAAACCAGATTTTAAGCATATACTCAAATTTGTAAGAGGCAGCCAACAATAAAGAACAAAAAGATACAATGCTCAACCACTACTTTGGAGAAAGAAGCCCCACAAGTGATGGGAACAAACCTTGGAGAGGTCTATGATGGAGCTGGATCTCAGTTCTGAAAGAAAAGAGTTCTGAAGTGACACAGTGGATAGGATCATAGATAAACAGGGAGAAGATGCAGAAGCAATAGCTAGAAACAGAAGTGCATTTAAAGGAAAAAAAACAGCAGGCAACTGCAACACATAATTGTGCTACGACAGATTTATCACACAAGCAATTGATATTTTCTGCAAATAAAATATGCTGACAAAGGAAAAAAAATACGATAAAGATACCGAACTCATTATGAAACCGTTTGAGTGGGTAAATCACTGCTCATGGATTATGTAAAATAAGTGTGCTCGGGAATTACACGACGGCTGTCAGGCAGTCCTGAGCAACAACACCGTCTCTGCACAGGCCTCGCAGCGAAGGCAGGTCCTACCAATAAACGACATATGACGAAAAGCAGCGATTTCAGCCGTGCCCAGCGCGCTCATGACCCCTCACGGTACGGAGCGGCCGCGGGGGTGGAGGAGGGGGGTAAATCCGTCTGCGGCGTTTTCGGGGTGGAAAAACCTTCAGCAGGCGGTCGGCGAGGCTGCCCAGGGAGGCCGCGGGGTCTCCCCCTCTGGAGACATCCCGGACCCACCTGGACGCGCTCCTGTGCCACCTGCTCCGCCCGGGCAGGGGGGTCGAGCAGGGGGAGCGCCTTCCGACCCTGAGGGTTCCTGTGGTTTTGGGGCAGGGGTTCCCCGCGGTGGAGGGTCCCACACACTCCGGCTGTCGCCCCCTCCCTCCCTCCCTCCCTCCCTCACTCACCGGCCGAACGCCGTCCGCTCCCGCCGCCCCGCCAGGCCCGGCGCACCCGCCGCCACCTCTCGCGAGAGCCGCCCCCACTGCCGCGGAGGAGGCGCTGGCGGAGGCGCCCGGGTCTCGCGAGAGCCGCGGGACGCCGTTGCCAGGGAGCGGCGAGCGGCGCTGCCTGAGGGGGCGGCGGCCGCTCCGCCTGGTAGGGGGGGTGGAGAGGTGGGAGAATAAATCCCCTCGTGGATAAAAACCGACGGGGAAAGAACAAACCCAACAAAATAAATAAATAAATAAAAACCCCCACCCGATGAGTGAAACGTTAACAAAGCACAAATCGCCGCGAACAGGAACAGAATGAAACAAACTGATAGAAACATGATAAACCCTCCCTGCCGAGGGGGGGGGCGGATTGCGGGCGGCCGGTGTGAGGGGCCGGGGCGGTGCTGGAGGGCGAGCGCCGCCCGCCGGCGGTGGGGAACGGCGGGCGTGTGGAACCGGGATCTGCCTGTGGAGTCGGGATCGCCCTTGTGCAGCCGGGATCTCCCCTGAGGAGCTGGGTTCTCCCCCGTGGAGCCTGGAACTCCCCTGAGAGGCCGGGATTTCCCGCGTGGAGCCGGGATCTCCTTGTGGAGAAGAGAGCTCCCCTGAGAGCCTGGAACTCCCCTGAGGAGCCGGGTTCTCCCCTCAGATGCTGAGTTCTCCCCGTGGAGCCAGGATCTGTCCTGAGGAGCCGGGTTCTCCTTGTGGAGCCAGGATCTCCCACCCCGTGGAGTCGGGATCTCCCCTGAGGAGCCTGGAACTCCCCTCTAGAGCCGGGATCTCTCCTGTGGAGCCGGGATCTCCCCTGAGGAGCCTGGAACTACCCTCTAGAGCCGGGATCTCTCCTGTGGAGCCGGGATCTCCCCTGAGGAGCCTGGAACTCCCCTCTAGAGCCGGGATCTCCCCTGTGGAGCCGGGATCTCCCTGTAGAGCCGGGATCTCCCTGTGGAGCAGCACTGAGGGTATGATAGCGGCGCAGGTATCACATAATACAGTTAATCTAGGCGAGATGGGATCTGATATCTCAAACTTCATCCTAAAACCGATTGCTGATTTAAATTACAACTGCATGTTTGTACAACCCTATAGGCTGTATAGATTCTGTGTACTGCAGTCTATTTAAAAATATAATTAGTGGACGTGGCTCTCATTCCATAATACCCCAACAGAACTACCGTGTCCCACATTTTAGGTAACTTCAGTGCACTGAACCCTTTGCAATCCTCATGGGATGGAGGAGGGAGAATAAACCAATACAGAGCAGCAGCTGTATTCAGATAACTGAAAGGTGAGATTCAAAGATCAGCAAATTTGAATTAGTGGGCAGTTTGGGAGGAGGAAGAGAAGGAGCAAACCTCTGCCCAACCTTTCGAATGTCTGTCTGTTCTCCCCTGCGCATTGTGGGAAGCCAGTGTGGTTTCACAGGGGATGTTTTGGGGAAGCCCCCCCACCCACTCCGAAGACCAACCACTGTGTGCGGGGTCTTACCAGAATCTCTTAAAACTGTTGGACCAGACTTCCCAGGGAAAACATATGGGTAAGAGGGAACATGAATCTATATCCTACTGATGAGTATATCCACTTTGAGCAGGGGTTCTGATTTAACTGCTGGTGGAGGAACATGGTAAATTTGTTGTCAAATTCCAGAGCCTGGAACTGTACAGCCAATGCTTTTTGTATATCTTACATCCTCCTCTTTCAGGGACACCTAGGAGCTTTGATCTCAGGATTCAGTGAATGTACACCTCTGGACTTGCCTGAGGTGTACATTGAGGATCAGCATTAGCAGATCTCACTGCTTCAGGCAGGGAATATTAGGCAGACAAGTTGTACTCCTTATGCTCCTTGGGGAGAGGAGGGGAAGAGAGGGCACGAGAGCAAGAATTTTTGCCTTTGCTACACCAAAATACCCCACAAAGAACAGAAGCTTTGCTACAATATACAGCAAAACATGAATCTGTTAAATGAATTCTCTTTTTCCATCCTTTAACAATGGCCACAGAGATAAACCACACAGTTCTAGAAATCCAGCAGCAGAACAATGAGGGCCAAGCAGCTCTCACAAAAGCTGTTAGAATGTGCTAACAAGGCAAGGAGTCAGATGCCACACGTTTAGCAGTGAACTGAGCAGCATGAAACAATAACATTTACAGCAGCCAAAGTCAGAAGCAGCTTAGAAAGCCAAATCTCTGGCAGTTAAATCTCCAGTGATAGGATCTCACAAATTATCTGAAGAAGACTGAGAGGGGATCTCCTTAATGCATATAAATATCTCAAAGGCAGGTGCCCAATGACAGGATAAAGAGCAATGGCCAAAAACTAAAACACATGAAGTTTCACCTCAACATGAGGAAGAACTTCTTTCCAGTGAGGCTGGCAGAGCCTGAACAGCTGTCCAGGGACATTGTGGAGTCTCCCTCTGTGGACACATTCAGAACCCACAGGTGACTCTGCCTTGGCAGGGGTTTGGACTGGATGATCTGCAAAGGTCCCTTCCAACCCTGATGATTCTGGGAGTCTGTTTGCTCCCTCAAAAGAAAATAAGTGCATAGAAAGCACATCCCTCAGGGAGCAAAGAGGCCTCCTAGAGACACCTCATTTTTGGAAGGTTGATCCTGTGGACGTGAAGGGTTGTGACCTAATACTTTTATAACTTCATCTCACTCTAAGCAGGGCTCTGAAGTCTCCTCTGTTGTGAAGTGCTGGCTCACTTAGTGATTTACACTGTTTGCATGCGAGTACACAACCCTGCACACACTTAAGGCACATTCCAGTATGGGAAAAGAACTCGAACATCCCCAAGAGCTTCTCCTCCAGTGACATTGCCTGGAGATGAGATTTTGGCTCATACTGGCTCAAAGCTCCATATGCAGCCATGGGCAAACTCAATTCTTCACCTCTTTCCTTGTTCTCTCAGAGAGATGGGTAGGAAATACCATTTCTCTCTCCATGCTGTTCCCTTGACATACCTTTCTCGTGCCTCTTTTGATTCATGTCTTTTCTGACTGCTGTCATTACCATTTATTATCATATATAAGTGTTTCAGTCTCCCTGTTATTTCTTACCATCCTCTTTCTAGTTCCCTTAGTCTGTGAAAGAGAGATGACCAAAATTGCACCTTTGTCCAGTGAAGATGAATCTTTGAATTTTTTGGTATTAAAATATTTTTGACAACATCCTCTACCCCACTCTGAACCTTTTTCTGTTTTAACTGCTGCTACACTGATCAGAGGTTTAAGCTGAAAAGCTATATCAAATCTGTTTTCTAGATAATTAGTGAGTAATTTCATTCAAATTACATCTTATTTTTGGTGGACATTACCCAGCACTAATTAATCTGCCACTGTGCTGCCTTTAGTCCTGAATAGTTATATTGTAAGTGTACAGAAAGTTTAAATATTTGTGTAAGCATCTTTCATCTATTGGATAGCTGAAGACTTGGAAGAATAAGTTATTTAGAAAATAGAATTCTTTGTTTAGATCGAAATGCAAAAGTTTATGATTTTGGCACTTGGAGATGAGGCAGTTTTTGCATGTGTCATTACTGTAAAGAGAAATGAATAGGTTTGTGCTTGGTAAATACCTTTTGTTTAACCACCAATATGATTTTGTGTGCAGGAAAGATGAAAGAAAAAAATTGTTCTCATCATCATTTTTGTATTTATATTGCTGTAATAAAATAAAATGGCTTAATAGTCTTGTCCCAAATGCAAAATTATATCAGAATTGTCACAGGCCAGTCAGGTATTATGCTTTAACATAATGTCCATGAGCTTTTGGTCCACTTTATTTGGTAATACGTAAGTGAGACATAGGTACAAAAAATGCAATTTTATTTATTTAAGTTAGCACAGATGTCTGATAAAAGAATAAATAGAAAGTGCACTTTAAGGCCTCGATTCTACAACCAGACAAGTAGCAGGGAGCCCTTGCCCAGATACCCCATCTGCTCATAGCACCAGGGCCTTTACATTGATAGAGGTACAGCCAAGATGATGAACTACAGCTCTCTAGTTACAAGTCTCTAGCTTTCAGCAGATTGAATTTATATTTGTAATTATTTAGGAGATTTTTTACTGGGCTCCCCAAGGCGTGCTAGACATCAAACAAACAAATAAGGATCAACATGGGAACATAAATGCAGCCACTTTGGCTTAGAGCAGCAATTGGGTTTGAACTCTGGCAAATTTGGAGGCACCCACCATTCTTCCCGCTGAGAAAACTTCCTTATTCTCCAGAACTGACTGAGGATCCTAAACGCATCTGTGCATATACCATGCAAAATAATTTTGTATTTGCTGCTTTTTAAATTATTATTATTGTCATCATTGATTTTTTCCCATCCATTTCTTTCTGAGTCTTGCTTAGGATTTGAATGTATTACAGATTATGATTCCTCTCCCAGGTTGATTTCTGCATGTTTCTCATTTTGGAGACTTGGAAACCTGAGATCCTAATTCTACAAAAAAATTGCATATGGAAACGAGTGATTTTATTTATGAGAGCCACTGCTCTCACAAACAAAAATTACTTACACATGAGGCCTAACACATCATACAGGAATTCAGAGATATATAGTTTATAGAGAAAATGAAGGACTAAAAACATACATATCGCAAGATTTTTTGTTTCAGTTATAGAATCATTTCCCAGTTCTATAGTTAGGGCTGTGCTTACATACATGCTACCATCTCCGCTCCCACTGTTTCTGCAGTTAATTATAGGTTATAATTTTTTGGAGGAGGGGAAGGTAATCAAACCTTCCCTTCATTTCAGTATTTTGCAAAATTAAACCTTCATATCTCATACTTGGTTTTAATTTTATCCCATTCTACTCTTAAGCTTTGTCTTCCTACCTTATTTCATTTTATGTTTGCACTCTTTAATCCTGAGTTATTATCATGCAGCTTTTGCTATGTAATTAATGTTCATCTGATTTTAGTCCTCCTTCTGAAAATCAAAGTGGGTTTAAGTTTACATATTTTCATTAGTAGAAAGTCAAACAGAATTTAACTCTAGGCGAAAGGGTGCCCTACTCTGGAGACAGGCTCCACCGCATTTATTCACTGCTGGTTAACAGCACAAGCAGTCCCAGTGATTGCATACAAATGCTGCCCATATAAGAGTTGTAGAACAGGTCTTAAACAATTTTTCAACTTTTTTACTGTTTTTATGCTGGCAATTTATAAGATACATTAGCCAAAAAATACCCAGGAATGAGCAGCAATGGTCCTGGGTAGACTGTAAATACATTTTATTATTTGGTTGTGAAATGTCTAACTCGGTCTTGAGCGGAGCCTTCAATCCTTACTGCAGTTTGAATAAATAACAATGAAATGCCCTACTTGATCAGAGATATACAGACACGTGCTCATGGGGACAGACCCAACGCTCTGGCCTTTTTCATTATGGCTTTGTTTTAAACAGGACATCCATGTAAGCTTTGTCCAGATCCACGGATTTCTTCTGCATTGCCGCCCGCAGGTGCTCGGGGAGCAGCCTCCGGCCCACCACAATGTCATCCTTGTTGCGAGGCCTCTGGGTCCGGGCGTCCTCCAGGGCACTGTGCACGTCCTGCAGCTTCATCTGGAGCCAGTCCTGCCTCTCCACGGCGTGTCGATGCTCCCCCAGGTTATGCATCAACTGCATCTCACTCACCGATCTTTTCCTGCAGGAACGAAGAGCAAAGAGAGACACTCGTGATGGCCCTTCTTGAGTTCCGGATCTTCACTCAGAGACCTGGGTTTGGGAACTTTTGTGAGGTATCACAAGGCAGAGCTGTAAAAGCTGCCTCTCTGATTTGTAAGGGATAGAAAAATGTTCCAGGCTCCCTAGAAGAGTTTGCAGGAATCTGGGAGTTCTTCTAGGGAATTTTGAGATTTTGTTTAAAATGTGTTTAGCAAGCCTAGTTGCCACTTAGTATAATGGCTGGAAATTTTGGTTTATATGCTATTTTTTTTTCAGCCAAGGGCTGGTAAGAAAATCAGTCAAGTGGCTTAGAATGAGAGAAGCAGAGGGTAAAATAACAGCATAATTACAGAGTCCAGCAAATCAAAACCTCCCACCCAAATATTCAGTCATAGTTTTAATATCTGTGACATGGTAACAAATTCTGTTCTGAATCTCTAATTACAAAAAGCCCACAAAAGAAAACAAAGTAACTAGAATTTGTATTTGAACAAGCGAAAGTCAAATCAATTTGACTGGATCTTTTGAAAAACAGATTTTGCTTGGTTTGTTACCTGGGGAAGAAAGGGAGAGTGGGTGGTGATATATTAGTGAGAAGGCATCAAAAATGAGAATAGTTAGGTTTTGTGACAATACTGTTTGACTGTGAATTTATCATTTATTTTAGCTATCGTAGATGAGCTTAGAGCTTATATGATATTAGGTCAATTAGATAAATCAAACTATGGCATTTATTCAGTGGCAGTTTTCTGTGATCATTAGAACTAAGGAAAAATGATTCCCTGTGGATTTGAGTCTCAACTGGTAGATGTTGGTGCCTAAGTGTGAGTTCCAGCTAGATCCTCACACAGTACAAAAGATGCCCTCCTGTGTGGACCCCCAAGGGATGCAGCTTAGCCAATGATATTCCTAAGAGAAGGCCTAAAGAACAGCCAGAGCCCTCCTGTGTAAAATAATGTACTTACACCATTGGTCTCCCATCAGAGTTTGTAAGAAAGCATATAGTGTATAAAATGATTGCAGTCCGGGCCAGGGTTTTTATAGAAGTCATTTTGTCTGCAAAGACAGAAATGAATACACGTGTAAATCTGAGTTTCAAGTAATTTTTCTTAAATCCAAAGAAAGACATCATTTTTGAAATTTTTTTTTTTTTAGGAAATGGGTTAGGAATGCAAATGAAGAATTTAGTTCCAACTCTAATTTAGTGAGCAACTTACTTCCTAGGCAACTCTATAAACTTTGTTCAGCCTTAGATGCCCTCCATCATGATCATCATCAATCATCATCATCATCATCATCATCATCACCTAGGTACCTATCTCTTGCATAATTGGGTGAAAAGCACCATGTTCTTCCAATATTATTACTACTACTACTATTATTACTACTTTATAGCCTTCAAGTACCATGAAATACTTGTATATAACTATGCAAGTAAAAACTTCTGTTCTTTTATCTATTTCTTTTGCATATTCCTTAGAATGAAGAGTCTGAAACTTGCCAATTCTGCAGAGGGACATAGCTCTACTGAGTCCTGTCATTCCCTGTTTAGTTACATAAGAGAAATCAGAATTGAGCCCCTCATTTTTTTCAGGGATAATCCTGTGTTGCCTGTATGAATTCCCCACTGATTTGTACGTCATCAGCAAAACTGCCATTTGGAATATATTTGGAAAATATTTATTGCTGCTGATGCTACAACAGGCAGAAACAACACAGTTCCACCAGTTCCCAGTTTGGATTTTCAGTGTTGGCAGTCAGAAAAGGCATCTTTTTGTTACAGCTTAAGAAACTTGATACAGAATAACTGAAGCTTAAGAAATATGAAACTCCACAATACCATTTTTGCAATAGTTTCTGCAGCTTTACTCTAGGTCAGAAAAGCACTTATAACATGGTCTCTTAAATGACAGTAAGATTGTGGTCCTGGCAGTCCATCTAACCCAATATTACAAATTCAGGACTTGAATTCACTTCAAGTTATTTCTAACTCACTGCCTCAGATTTTTTCATTTCACAGATTTGGTTCAGATAATATAACACTTTGATTTTACTAACACTCACCTTTTTTTAAGATATTCTGAGAGAAACAAATGTAAAAATGAATTAAGTATCAATGATAAGA
Source organism: Platyrinchus mystaceus (assembly GCA_035041135.1). Lineage (NCBI taxonomy): Eukaryota > Metazoa > Chordata > Aves > Passeriformes > Tyrannidae > Platyrinchus > Platyrinchus mystaceus. Next base: position 5,726,522 of record JAWWLV010000179.1, read on the forward strand.
TATTCTAAATAAGTCTTCCAGAGAACAGGGGAAAAAAAAGTAGAGTGTACTTACCAGATAGAGTGTTAAAGAGATTTCTGGTTTGGGTATGTCAGCAGATGACTGTCTCTTGATGTCGAGTATATTTAAAGACTACTGAATTGGTTTAGTGGACCCCTTAAATGTAACTAAAATAGAGCTTCTAAGTAACTTGGAAGCCCTTTTATTGTCTCAGTTGATGTCACTCTCTCAACACACACCCTCCTCCTGACCCTCATGTACCCACCCTCAGATGCTTTTGTTAATTTAGCATTTACAGGGAAAGAGGTCTCAGCAAAAAGAGTCCTGGGTATCTGTGAAGGAGGTAAATGAGACTGTAAGGTCAGTGATCTACAAATGCAAAATTGAAACAAAATATTGAAGAGCTAAAAGAGCTGTAATACTCTTGGGAAATAAGAATAGTCACTTCAGGCCAGCTACAAGGTTTCTTTGTAAAAGAATATACTGGAGAGGAGCAGAAGCCCCAAGAATGGTAGAGGATCCTGTTTTTAATAAGAAGCTGGTGCCACTGAAAAGTTGTTCAAATGGGGTTAGACCCTTACTGATCTGTTCCACCTACACCTATGAATATCCCTGAACACCTCAAATGTGCTAGGTAGAATGAAGGCATTTGAAGAAGCTGTGATATAAATTAATACTTTATAAATCTGGGAAAAGGATTATAGAACTCTGCCTACGTTCTAAGAAGTGAAATGTGTAAATCAGAGGTACTTTCCCATATGCATGAAGAAAGATTATTTTTGGCTGCAAGATATTTTTCCTATATTAGGTGCTTCTTCTCAGTTCCAGTCTATTTCTCCAGAAAAAAAACCAAAAACCCACAAACAAAAGGCAGTTTACATCTGCACATTTTAACACACAATTTGGAAGATATTATTGCTTTTACCATGAATGCTTTATGTTTATTTTATATTCCCCTGGTATTTCATAAAGAGGTAAAAAAATACATTTTATAATACTGATTTGCGTAGATGTTGTTCTCATGGGAAAAGGAAGGGAAGAACCAGGAACTCCAAAAAAGCTCTGGAAATCTCATGGTTCCCTTAGTAAATAGGAAAGTGAGTAATTGAGAAGTAATGAAGTCATTCACTTTTAAACAAGTTCAAGAAAACAAGGTAAAGATAGTTTCCAGCATTATACTGTCAGATGTAAATATCCTTTCCCCCTACACACAAATGCAGGGGGTTTATGGGAATATGTTTTATTAGATTTGTATCTCATGTGACCACCAGGGATACTAACATGAAGGCAAAAATGTGACTAAATTATTATAAAGGGATATTCATAGATTTCATAGAATGAAAATGAACATGGCATAACAGAAAAGGATTTGAAAGTGGCAATGAAAAGCTCCATGTTTTAGATTTTACCATAATATTTGTGAAACCTTTAGCAAAACCCTCAAGGCAGGTTTTTTAGAGGCCTGACATTCATATGGAACCTTTAGCATGGGATGGCAAAGCCTGAACTAAAGGACAAGGGTTAGAAAATCTGGTGTCTGTATACAGAACAAAAACTCGTGATTTCTCATAAACTGGCAACAACTGATAGCAAAAACTGGCAATAAATCATTAGTAGCAATTGCAAAATGAGTGTTTAGCAGACTTGAGTTGCCCATGTTACTCTTTGAGTTGCAGTTGTGCCCCCTGCAACACACAAGTAAATCTGGTAGAGACCCCAGGCTGGAGCTTTGAATAAAACTAATACAGAGGAAACACCAGAGTATGATATTGTAATTGAAAATCCTGACTTCACTTCAGACAACCTATAGTGTGTCAGTATGGATGCCCTTAAACAAGATGTCATTTTAGCTGGTTTATTTGCAGCATACCTAGTACTTAAAACAACTCTGATTTCTTTTTATTGTCATTTTTATTCAAAGGTAGTAACAGGTTGTGCCTAAAATCTCAAACAAAGATGGCGTAACTTGATACCTAAAACAAAAATGCAGTTTGCCTCAGGTGAGTGAAGATGTAAAAGTAAAAAAAAAATATTAAATATAGGCCCCATTATATGTAAAAAATAAAAACTGTGATGGCAATTAAAGAAACTTCACATTGCAGCTCAAAATTTGCATAGCTGTATATGCAGGAAAAACATAACTTATTTTGATTTGGATTATTATCCCTGGTATCTAGAAATTATGTTATTTGAAAATACATCTGCTAATAACTTATTCAATGTTATCCATATTTGATAAACTTGGCATATCAAATGTGTAAATGACAGATAGTGGACCAAATGAATGTATTTTATTTACCAAATATTTTAATTGTGTACACTTTTGTTTGGACACAGTGTATCCACTGTTTAATGATGAGCTGAAAATGTCATTGAGCTCTTTTAATGTTTCAGACAGATGATGATTCATGTTCAGATTCAAATTTTTCTCTTTCTGAAGCATCCTTTTAAAAATTCATCTCTCTTTTGAGGACTACTTAATAGAAGACCGGAACCCACGAAACCAGGGCTAACAACTGCTGGACTGCTGTTCAACAGGAGGCCCAAGACTACCCAAATTTATAGACACTACCATGAAAAAGAAAGAAAAAATAAACATTATCACCTCAATTAAAAGGCATTTCATGATCCTTTGCAAGTATAAGACTGTGCATATAAATACAAAGGCAAAATATGGAAAATCCTTCAGTTTCTTAGGACATTTTAGTGCCTACAAATGAGGACTGATCTACAGAAGACAATTTTTACTCCTCTTGGAGTGAGAAAAGGAAAAACACAGTGGACTCTGAGTTTAAAAGCATGTCCTGAAAGCAGCAGGCTAAGAATGAGCCTCAGTGGGTACAGCTGAGCGGAGCAGTTGGTAGAATATAAACCATCAAATGTTTCAGTAACCTACCAGACAAAGGCAACCAATTCAGAAGCTGATTGCAAACTATCGGTGTAGATGCTGGTTTATCAATACTGACATTTCTTTTCCTTTGGAAAAGGTAACTTTTGATGAGACTTAGGCTGAAGTACAATTTAAAAGACTGTAGTTCAAATGTGTGACTATTTCTCCGTGTACACCATCAAACTTTCTCAGGCAGGATCTGAGCTTGAATCAAGTGTTCTCTTCTAGCATCACCTAAACTCATGGAATGCTATAATGGAAATGAGACAATATAACAATATAAACTTCAGAGTTTATTACAGCAAAGGTTTCTCTGTGCCACAAGGCATTATAGACACTCAGCAAGGGCATGGCACTTCTGAAGATGAGGGAGAAGGCTGAAGAACTGAAGGTGCTGGAATCAGGGTGTGGGAGGGAAGAGCTGACCACAGCCTTTTCCTCCAAGGGGACTTTTTCTTGATCAGCCAGTAAACTACCCTTCCCTGACCTTCCCTTGTAGATTGTACAGATACCTGAATCAACTGGGCATGAAAAAAACCTGTGTTGCTTTGCTTGCAGGTGGTGTGCCACTGACATTGAATTTGTGCCATTGAATGTAATCAGACTCCAGGGCTGAAAACAAGGGGAAAGCAATTAGACAGATTCTGCAGCCAGGTAGGTGAACAATGATCATATTGTAAAAATTCTGAATTTCGTGTATACTCTAGTGTATATTCTATTCATTTTGTCAGGGCAAAATATTATACTGCACTTGGAAATTATACAAATCCTGAGGCACATTACTGGAATATGGTTAGAGGACACAAAACTCTCTAGAATTATAGTCTTGAGTGACTAAAGCGTATTTTCACAAATTAATTATGTGATCTGGTGTATTCCTACAGAATTATTCATCCTCTAGATTTAAGGCTTCAGTGCTGCAGTCAGATTATTGCAGTGCTATTTACAAAAGAAGGCTTTTTCCACATGGCTTGCTCCAGTGGGTGGCTCCAGATAAAATGCTTTCTGACTGCAGCTATGGCTGGCAGAACACTAGTAAGTCATTGAGCAAAGTAATTGGTGACACACTGGATGACTGGTGAGGCAACCTTTCTAAATGTGTCCAAGGAATATTTCTCCCTTGACACAATGAAAAGCCAAAGTGACAGTCAGTAAACTCTTCAGAACCTCGTTTGATTGACAAGAGTTGTGGCTTTTCAAATACCGCAGCAGCGTGTTCGGTAATTTATGTAAGCAATGTTGGGTATCTTCAGGTGCTTTGTGTGTTCATGCAGCTAGATGAAGCTTCAACCACATGCCAGTTTCCAAATAGATGAAAAACATCATAAAGAATTCTGTGAAAATCAAAAGATTGCCTATCACAGTTCTAGTTTGTGTCCAATGTGCTTCATACAACATGTTTTAGCAGCTACTGGCAACTTTGCATTTGGAAATAATTGCTCGCCAGTATCTTTTTTCTCCAGTTACATAAAATCTTTCATTTGAGAATCACAATGTTCCTGAGCCTCTCTGTTCTCTTTCTGAGGAAAGTATATACTGATGATGTTTGTTTCTAGGTTGTTGACATTTAGACAGATTAAATGCAAACATCACTGAGAAAAAGATCAGAGAGAAAACAGAAGCTGGTAGATTCTAGTCCCAGTCTAGTCCCACCTGATTTTAAGTTCGCTTGTTTACCTAGGGGGATAGACTGAACACTGTCATGATAATTGTGATCCAGATTATTTCTAGAGTTTTCACTAGTTAAAGAAAACATATGGAATGTGTGAATGGACACTCACTTTTGCTCCCAGTGTAACTTAGCCATGTTATCTAACAGAGGTGTCCAGTTTATCACAGAATTTCTCTATTGACCTATCATGGACATGTCAGGCTTTGATGACATGATCAGGAATGCATGAGTGCTTGCTCTCTGCATGCCACCCTATACCATGGCTGCATTGAATTTCACACAGCATTACATGGCTGTTTTGAAGACCAAATGGAGAGTCCTGCTTACCTCATCTCTCTCTCATGAGAAGAATCTGAAGCTTGGTGAAGCAGCCCCGAGCAGCCTGGAGGAATGCTAAAATGGCTGTTAAGGGAAGTCATGAAGATGAGCTACCTCTGAGGCTCTACAGACACATATTTCAGTGGTCACTAACAAAAATGCTGTTGTGCATCCTGAACAATAAGAAAAGCCATGGTAAGTTTCAGCAAGTACATATTGGCATATTTTAAAAGTTCTGTTAGTGAATTGTTAACTGAATATGTAAGTATTTATAGAATTGTGTATGAAAGTGTATAGGTTATGCTTTGGATTTAAAATTTCTGGGAAATGAATTTACAGTCAATGATCACTTAGTCCTCATGACACTGAAACACCAAGCTGTCAAAGCTCTGCTGAATTCAGTGCTGTAATGAACAATAGGGCACTTTATGACCTTTCCCACTAGATAGGAAGCTGGTACAGTACTCAAAACTGCCATTGCATGATAGGATTTTTGGGATCAATACCAAACTGAATTATGCATAGACGTATTCACACACATATATATAGTCATATATAGGCCAGAATGTTTGTTGGCTGTTACTCACTAAATGCTTTGTGCAGGCCTGTTTTCCCTCTCAGTGACATGCAGTGCAGTTGGAGCTGTAACAAAGGCTCGTGCCCTTTTTTTGTCATCCTTGAAACCAACATGGCATCCCTGACAAGCCACACAAGGAGACTGGATTGGAGAGCACAAGCAAGCCCAGAGGGAAATGCATCTAATATTGAAACAGGGGTGAGTCTAAAATCCACTCCCATTCCTCTTCCAGGCTGAAGCTCTTCACTCAAGACTTCAGGATTTGGGAACCCTCTCTTCAGCATATATCTGCACATATGTGTACATTCTATAAAGTCATCTTTCTAAAAACATTTAAGACATCTACTAGAAAAGGTTTGAGTAATTAAATATTAGGAGTGTAGGATATCTGCAAGTGTTAGGTTTGACCTAACAAAACCATTGTAAGAATGAAAACACTGGCTCTGCATAAAATAACCATGGAGACTCGGGATGATGCAGGATGAAACAATGAAGGTCTGCACCTTTTATGCAGGTAGCCACGTATTTTCCTGTCCTTTCTACTGAAAAGACATTTCAAGTTCATATTCCCATATTTTCTGCAGCCACTGCAGATGAGCAGATAGCATCCAAGTAAGCAACCTGAAGCTTGATGAAATCTCATGGGAATGGCAAGTCCAGTTCATGAATGATGACATTTTAGACCTTTCCTTCAACTCAGTGACTATCCTGTAAAAATCCTAGTCCCTCTTCAGCTGAAAAACATGAAAACATACAAAACTGGTGTAAATTATTATTTTGTTTGGGTTTTAAAAGAAAACATTGTGCTAGATGCTGTGTAAACATGCAAGATGCTGCAGACCCTCTAATAGTGGTGATACTAGGGATGAAAAATATATTTTATATGAAGCTTTTCATTATTTGAGCTATAAATTACAGCAAATGAAACGTTTTATGTTATACATTAAAGACCTTGTCCCCAAAATAAACCCCTTTAAATGAAAATGTCTAGACAAATACTTATTGAAGATCAACTCTGTAGTCAAATATTGTGACCTGAAGTTTCTTCAAGAAACTCTTAATGTATTTGTACATATATTTGTATTATTTTCTAGAGGGATAACACTTTTTCTGTATATTCCCTGCTTTAGTTAATCCATCCTTTTCACTAAATTATTACTTAGATTACTAATATTTGTCAAAATCAAATTCTTGAATTAACGATTATCTTCATTTTTAGCACATGCACTTTATTTGCATTATATGCATATTTAAAATCCTTCTGTGTTGAGCACTAATTTTCTCAAAGCTCATTTTTCTTCCTAGAATCCCCTGAAATATCAATTCTAACATGAAAATCTTATAGTAATTCTCAGATTCTAGTTCACCAAGAAGTCCAGCACCTTATATGCATTTTGAATACCGGTCACTCCCTGTTCTGCTTTCTGCTTCATTCAGTTCTCTGGTTGGATTGGACAGTGTAGCCTCTCAGAAAATGCACTTTGCAGTGCAGCTCTGTGGGTCTCAGTGCTTAACAGTTATGTGCTCTTGTTTCCCTGTTTCTCCATGTTTCAGTTTCTGTGTTGAGTCCGTGAGATCCAAAAGAAAAAGCTGGAGTTTGGCTCTACAGATCATCACCCCTGGCCTTTTGTACTGTGATCTTCACTAGAGGAAAGCAGAATTATTACCTGTAGTGGGAGTTTTGGTGAATTGAATAGATCATAACCATCAGTGAGTTTCTTTTAGATCTTCCTTATCACATGTGTAAGTCTCCTCTCTTAGAAAGCTATACAGATTATCTCATTTTTAGATTTTTCATCTTAAAGGGTTTAGTTCTTTGCTTAGCCTCCACTGAAATCTATTCATAGGCTATGTCTCTTCTTCCATATTCAGGCCCTTCATCTTAATTTTCTATGCTTTTTATAAAGGGTATAGATCACCACTTCCATGCACCGCACACTGTCATTTTAATCTATGCAGTTTGGACTAGGATACAAACAAATCAAAATTTGCTTATCTTGCACTGTCCATGAATGGCAGTATAGAATGCTGAGTAGTGAAAGACCTAACCTTATATTTCTGCTCTCATTTTCTGTTACTCCTTGTTTTACGTTGGGATCTCCCTATCTTATGGGATAGATTAGTGAAGGTAAGAATTAACCAACTCTGCCTAAGCAATCACTTCATTTTCCATGGTTCCCAGTCCTTATTAAAATGGTCATCCCTATAGAATCTTGTCCCTGACATGATTTTTTCATGGTAACCCATCTATTAGGAACAGGCTTTTCAACATTAGCCAGATAACTTCCCTCCTAATGTCTCCTCTCCCCTTCTTCTTACCGCACACTACCCAAACAAATACTTTTTCAATATTCAAGAAAAGATAAAAATTACTATATGTACACAAATATTTATATATAAAAAGTACAATCTATTAGAAGCAGCCCAAACCTGTATTATCCTTCTACAAACTGTTCCTTCTTTTCCTGTAAGCTGTACAATTCTGCATGACCTCAAGACTGTGAACTCTTTGAGGACAGATTGTAGTTTTTCATTAATTCTTATGCACAATTATCATCCTGTAGCAGTAACAATGGGCTTTATACTTTCACAGTGATGCTACAAATGCATCTCAGAAACAGAGAATCATGTAAAGGAAGGATTCTAAGCCACCATCCCTAGTAGCCTTGTGAAATTAAAAAGCAGAATAGTTTAGGCAATTATTGCATTAGTTTTCCCAAGATTAACGCCCCATCTCTTCTCTTATACATAAGGAAACCTCTTTAAAAAGAATCTCTCTGTATCTCTGTAATACAAATGACCTGAAAACCAAAGGCATTGTCAGAAGCTAATAGGAAATAGGGCATACTAATGTGCAAACAGATGCTGAGGCGAGAGTAGCATCCTAGACCCCTAAATCTTATTGTATCTGAGAGGTGTATAAACATTTGTGAGAGCACAAATTCACCCAGGTGCGCAGAGGAGGTGGCTCAAGCTGACTGGTTCTGTTCCGTGCTACATCTGTGCTGTAGCTGTAGGAACAGACTCTATAAATAGCCCAACCCAGTTACCTTTTTCAGAACCTTGGGAATGGCTAATCCCCAGAATAGATGAATTGCATAACCCCGTTCTCTAAACACGCTCGTTCACTCTGCAGATCGGGTTCTTCACACACCGCTGTGAAATCAGTGCATCCCTCTGGTTTACGTTCAGCACTCACTGGAGCAGCTGTTCAGTTGACATTAGCAATGCTAATTTTCAGCATCTGAGGATTTGGCCTTTGCAGATATTTATTAAAGTACATTTAAAAAGAAGAGCAGGCCTGAAATATCAGACTAGAGCACTGATTTAAAGTGAAATTAGGTAGGGTCAAAAGGGCATATTTTGATGCACTTGGCTGGATGCACTTGGTGAGTTATGTGAGGGGATGCAAATACTCAAACTGAAGGATGCACATTTGCAAAGCTGTCCTTGAACTTAAGGTTGCAACAGAAGGTAGAGAAGTGTTTCTTCCTCTGGAAACCATTAGTATTTAAGAAGCATTGAATACTAAAGGGAAGATTTCATTCTGGAATTCTGAAATCTGTCCTTGAAGGAGCAACTGTACACAAATGGACCTAGTGTATGCAAAGTGGAAAAGCCATTCTGGGGTCAAATTCTAACTCTCTAAAACTCCAAGGACCTTCTGCAGTGAAGTTGTGTATTGGAAGCACTTGCAAATAGAACACCACAGGAGCCTTTAATACATGTAAATGTATGTCCAGTGACAGCCTTCTCAAGCTGAGCAATGCCATGTGTCCCTGCTACAGTGGCCATGCAGCCTAATAATGTAAAGAGAGGACATTGCATTGGAATGGCCAGGGCTGAAGACACACATGCTCAGATATGACCTCATCACATTAAGGATATACTTAGAGGAATAGTATCCTTCCAGGAAAGAGTGCCCTACAGCTGTGTTATCACTAAGGACTAAACAGGTCTCTTGCTCAGGGTCATTCTCATACCATCTTAGAGGGAAGAATTACTTCACACATTTTACAGATGAGGAAACAGAAACAGGAAAAACTATGTCCACAAATCTCAAAGCTAAAATCTACCTAGAATAACAGGAAATATTACCCAAAGGCCCCTGCATCAGTGCCTGTAAGAGGAGATACCTATCTACAACATCCCGGCTGCAGAGACCAAAAGCTGAACTTGTTTGGTATGAGAAGTCCTGCATTCCAGGAGGCAGAGAAGGCCATGGGGCTGCCAGTCCATTACTGCTCTATTATGTAATGTTTACAAGCTCTTGGGCACAAGTGACCTGACACCTGCAAGAGGCACATATTTCCCACTCCCCTTGGGTTGCAATCTCATCTTGTCATCCTTGTATTGATCTTCACAGAGGAATAACACAAAATCTGCAGACTGGATTTTTTAAGCTTTTTGTGTATTACTAGATTTTCACTCTATGTGTGTCCATAGTTTGTGCACTCCAGACATACTTGTTTTCTTTCTATCAGCCTTCACTATTCTATCTATCTCTACCGTGGTTCTCTTCTCATTTTTTATTCCTAGTTTATAATCAGTCCTATGGCACACTACACACCATATTTCTGAAGAAATACAAATACATATCATTTTCCTTAATTTATAGCTCTGTTCTTTTGAAGCATGAAGTAAAAGCTCTTTGCAAAATTATGAAGACTGCATGGAATGACTGTAATTTTTTCAGATTTCTGGGGAGCCTCACACTAACAGCTGTTATTGCTGGTGCCAATCCCACCTCCATGTAATAAAACACTTCTCTGTATTATCTCACTGCACAAGTATGATAAATACTTTGTTAAAGGCATTTACTTACATCCTAGTCCTTCTGTGATGGTGAAACACAGGTGTTAACAAGTCACTCAAATTCTGTGGCTGCATTGTAAATAGCATTAGACTAACCACGTGATGATATCACATCAATATTTTGCATTTTCAAAGAAATATCTTGCATTTTTTTGAGTACAGACCATGAAAAAATACAAAGGCCTGTTCAAATTTCTCAGTGTTCAGAAGAAGTTACTGTCCAGTGTAACATCTTTAAAAGAAGAGGCTTTCAACTGTCTCATGTTTCACAGAATCATTTAGGTTCTCAGACATCCTGTAGTACAACTGCCTGCTTTGAAGCAGGGTCAACAATTAATTCAGACCAGGATGCTGGGGGCTTTATCCAGTTGGGTCTTGAAAATCTGCAAGGACAAAGATCCCAGAAACTTTGGGACACTTCTTTTAGTGTTTAATTACCTTTAAGGAGAAAATTTTTTTCCTTAGTCAGAATCTCATATATTTCAAGTTGTGGCAATTTTCTCTTGTTCTTTCATGGTGTTCTTTCACTTGGTACAAAGCCTGGCTCTGTCTTCTTGGTATCCTCCTCTTAGGTACAGAAGGCTGTTATTGGGCCCTCCTGAGTCTTTTCCAGGCTGAATAAGCTTTTCTCATCTTCTTTTCATAGGACAACTGTGTCAGCCCCTGTGCTGTCATGGTTGTTCTCTGCTCGATTTGCTCAAATTGATCATCTTTTCTGTACTGGGGGCTCCCAAACTGGACACAGTATTCCAAGTGCAGCCCAGTGTGTGCTAAGTAAGAGAGGATAACCACTTCTCTCAGCCTGCTGGCTGTGCTGCAGTGGACAGAGCCCAGTCTGCTGCCAGGGCACACTGCTGAGCCAGGCTTAGCCCAGTGCTGCCCAGCAGTGCTCTCTCTCTTGCCAGTCAGCCCCAGCCTTTACTATTACAAGGTGTTAGTCCAGCCCATGCTATGATTGTACAGGGACAACAGTGAGGCTGACTGACCTGAAGTTTCCAGGATCATCCTTCTTGAAGCAAAGGAAAAACCATGCCAGACATGCAGACAACTCAGATCACAGTTTCCACCATGTCTCTGCAGCAATTTGGGGTTTTTTAAAAGGATTATAGGCAGAGGTAGTTTACAGAGCAGCTTCATATGCAAAATAAAAAGCAAGGAAAGTAAAGACAATATCATATTTAAAAATATACAAAAGAGATGTTGATTGCAAATAATTGTTAGCTGTACAAAGGAAGCTGAACTAGGTGTTGCAAATGCCACTAATTTACAAGCCAAGTGATATAGTAACTAGAGAAAGAAAGAAGTTATGTAAGGTAAGTAAAAGATCTTCAGTATTTAGTTTTGTTTACACTAAGCAAAACATTCAATGGAAATAGCTTCTGTTCCAGACAGCAAACCAGTTGTATCAGTCCTTGAAAAAGGCTTCTGGGGTGAGCAAGATTTATTTAGGTACATTGATTGCCTTAATAATTAAAAAGGAAAAAAAATTTGCAAGAGTAACAGACATAAACAAAGAAGGTCCTGCCTTGCTTATCTCCCAGAATTATTTGAATACGCTAAAAAGTAGTAGATAAAGAAGAGAAGATGGATCTTGAGTATGACCTGATTTAGAAATTTCTGTATTCCTAAGAACATCACATGTCAAGGGCTATCATCCACTGAAGCATGAGTTCTCCACAAGGATTTTGTCCCCTCACTTTCTGTTTTAATCAGAAAAGGAATCCAGATACTGAAAAAGTACTTAAATGAAAGTAAAGAACACTTGTGCATTTAAATAGTTTTTCAATCAATGTGGTTTACCTCATTTAGGATTTAGGCAATACCTTGGCTATGAGTTGGCTTTGGCAAGTTTCATAGAGAATTATTGCTGCTTACAGAGTTTCAGCAAGAACTGGCAAAACATTCAAACACAATAGCTTTTGAAAATCAGATGCATTTACAGCATCTCAACAATAAGTGTTCCATTATAATTAAAACAATGCCATTAGTCATGAATACTTGTAATCAAGGGTGGATCTGCTGAGGTGAAGGTATCACAAAGGTCATTCCTTGCCTAGCATGCATTTTCCTTGGCTAATCTTACCATTATATCTGTACATCTGATTGATTTCTTCAGATATCTGCATCAGAAACCAGAAAAACAAATCAAAAGTACAAAACACTATGTGGGAAGAGGTGTCATTGGAACTTATCACACTGTTAAATCACACACAAGGAGAAGCTGCCTTTCTGTTGCCTCAATGTATGCACACAGTGTACAATATATTCAATATTTTTGGGTTTTGACCCAAAACAGCTGTGACAACACTCTCAAGAGTTCAGTGGTAGTGCCTTCCTTCAGTGTAAATTGGATGGACCAAATTTTCCTAAGTGGTTCTTGAAACCACACTGCCAGGATGCTTCTTTCTTTTTTTTTATTGGTACATGTAAGGTTTCCCTGAGAGCACTGCTCCCACAAGCCTAACATTCTTGCTGGGGAATGTTCTCTCTTCACTTATGCCAGAGATCTCAAAGGGAGAATTTGGCCTACAGATCAAATTCCCTAGCTCCCAGCTTTCTGTTTAACTGCTGTGGAGGTAGGGATGCACAGCAGGAAGCCCAGTCTTGGCAAAGCCGGTTTTGTGTTAAATTCTGATATCTGCTATCAGTTTATTGATGGCCTCAACGGACTTATGTTTTATTTAAAACCATGCAAGTTTAAATTTAAAAAAAGGTCTGTAAATTGTGCCCCTGCAGAGCTGGTGATATTTTAGGGAGGCCATGGGTTTCTACGAGAATTCCTCCAACTCTTATAGGGATAAGTTGTAGAACTCAGTGTTTAACTGGTGTTTGGTCTGAGGACTTTCTTTTCTATGGTTGTCTCCTTTGATGACATCCACAGTAAGTGATTCAAGTGCCCCATGTGTTGACAGCAAGGATAAGGGTTTACTTGCTGGGCAAACAAGGAAAAGATTGTAAGAATCTTGGGGAAAAATTTGCTTATCATCTTTACAGGGATAGTCTTCAAGTCTTGCATATATTAGAAAGCTGAGCAAGGTCATTTTGTGTATCCAGGCCCAAATTAGTATGTTGTTAAACATATTTTTTCCCCCAGTTTTTAGGGCACATTGCAGGTTATAGTACATCTATACAGAGAAAGCATTTTCCTCTGTATTTTATTTTGAAGACATTTCTCTATTACACAGTCAAAAGCTGTGAACAGATAGTTCCCTACTGGCTCCAGGCACAGCACTGCAGCAGCGTGTGCTCTCGGCAGTGCTGCCCTCTCCTGGGAAAAAGGGATCAGCAGGTGCACAGGGAAAGGGTTGGCGTCTGCTGCTGAAACCAAAAATGTGGCATGTCTTATTCGTATTTTTGAGAAGCAAATCTCTCACGTGTATGAGAAGGAACCAGAGAGCCAAAAAGCCTATTCCTGAGAAAAAAAAAAAAATTCTGAACAATTTTCTATGCAAATAATACATAGAATTATATATAATATGTATGTTAAGTAATATGGAATCATAGAATTGCCTGGGTTGGAAGGGACTTTTAGTCAAAGTCCAAGTCATGGGCAGGGACTATCTCCATCTTTCTGTTGGCTCCTTTCAGGTACTGGAAGGCCACAATTAGCTCACCCGAAATCCTTCTCTTCTCCAGGTCGAACAATCCCAATTCTCTCAGCCTTTCCTTGTAGGAGAGGAGCTCCATCCCTCTAATCATCTTGGTGGACTCTTCTGGACTCGCTCAAACAGGTCCATGTCCTTCTTGTGGTGGGGCCTCAGAGCTGGATACAGCACTGCAGGTGGGGCACAAACACCTCCCTCAACCTGCTGCCCACACTTCTGATACAGCCCAGATACAACAGAACCTTTCCATGGTCACTGCAATAACAAAGAGAAACTGGGCCAAGTTAACTGCAGCAATCCTGGTGAAATCAGGCTGAATCTGGACTGTGATGTAGCTGATTTCTGTTCTCAATTTAAGTGTTGACTGATGAACTCCTACAGATTTAGAAAGAATGTTTTAGGATGTTCCCACCTTACCTGCTGACTTCTCCTCCCAGCTAGACATCACTGTCACAAATGTTGACCTGCATGAATTAGGCAAATGAGCATTTCTAATCAGATGCAGAGCAAAGACTGATAGATTTCTAGACAGAAAAAAACCCCAACAGAAACTAGGCCTATATATATAAATAAATGTGTAAGTATTTGACATAAATCAGACATAAGTAGCAAGAAGATGTAGTAACAGTGATTCACACAGTATCTCACACAATATCTTACACAATACACAATTCTGATGTAATACAATCAGTAATACAATCTTAACCTCAGAAATCATCCATCTACAAAGTTCTGTTTGGTCTGAAAACAGACAGTGTTAAGCTGTGTTAAGTTATTTAGAAATGTCACATGGTTTTCATGGAAATAGAACTTAAACTGCTTTTAAAGCATGCAATTAAGAAGCTTTTGAAAACATTTATTTTTCACTTTTTTTTAGGACTTGAGCTATATAATTTGATCCAATGTAGAAGGTTTGAGAACTACTGACCTATGTTAATTTTCCCATTTTTCCTATTTAGTTCCTCCAGTCTAAAAAAATACCCCAAACCCAAAAACCAAAGCATGCAGAAACCAAATAATCCTGACAGTTTCTTGTTTTCCAATGAGAATAAAATTTTACTAGCATATCTTTTATGTTGATTTCCCTGTGGAGATTCATATATATCCTCAAGGATACAATTTGATCCTTAGAATATTAAGGAATCATAGAATGGCCTGTATTGGAAGGGGTCTTAAAGATCATTCAGTTCCAACACCCTGCCATGGGCAGGGACACTTTTCACTAGACCAGGTTGCTCAAAACCCCATCCAACCCGGCCCTGAACATTTCTGGGGATGGGGTATCCACAACATCTCTGGGCAACCTGTGCCAGGGCCTCATCACACAGTAAAGAATTTCTTCTTATGCTACACATTCAACCCTCTGGAGGTTCTGTTTGCAGGTCATATGATTTCCTGGCATAAACCTGAAAGAAAAGGTAATCCCTGACCTCTCGGATTTTATTCTCCTTTGCAAACACTAGGAAAGCACTAGAAGTACAAAGTTTAAAAAGAATTTTAATAATGAAATGAAGACCTTATTTATCTTGGGAAACTTCATGATGGCAGAAAATGAGACACTGACAACCCAGAGAACGGAAGTAAGAGCCTGAATAATTGAAAGAGTTTTTTTCACTAAAAGGTCATTAGTTCATTTTTTTTTCAGCTCTTGCAACCAGTGAATCAACTGGAGAAGGCAGCAGTTGTTTGAGATTTGTCATCCCATTGCCTATGTTTACAGTGCATGATCAAGAAAAGGGGACACACCTGTCTCCAGGAGGAGATAGAGCAAGACCTGAGAAGGCTGGTAAAATTAAGTGAAGGGTGAGGAAGGAACACGGGAGGAGAGAGGAACTCTCACTTGAAAAAAAATAAAGGTAAAGAAACAAAAAAGAATAATTGTGGTTTTCAGAAAGTCCTTTGCTGGCCATCTTTAAATGTCCCCCACAGTAATTTACCTCTAGTTAAGTATGGAGGGAGGTAGAAGGGAATGGAGCTACAGGGCAAAAAAGAGATCAAGAACTGGAAAACAAAAGGGATGCAGAATCAGGGGCTGCATCCCCCTAGTTTAGAGGAATCCTCATAAACACTCAGCATTGCTGTGGTGTCATGGGACTACAGTGAATTCATAAAGTAGACTGTAAAGCCATAAAATGTCCATTTAAGGCATTTTTGCACAGCTGAATGAAGCTGCAAAGGCAAGTCAAGCTCTTCATAATCCACCTGCTTAATAAAACCAGCACGATGAAGCCTGATGTCACGAGCTTCATCGTGGCATGGCAGCCCAAAAACAAGCTCTCTGAAGACATTCTTACTGATGGTAGTGTGGCTTGAACATAGCTGGTGTGGATGGACCTGTCAAGCTAAAATGACATTTTCTCTGGGCTGGATAGGCATAGGTAAGTGGTTAATTGCAAATCTCAAACAGTAATGTAATTGTTTGGGAGCGTTTGTTAACTTAGGAATGTTTATTAAAAGAATATTGAACATAACTCTAAAAGCACCTAGAAAGAAGACATAATTACCTGAGAAACTGGTATATAATTAAGCAAAATATGTATTGTTAAGTAACAGCTATTTTATGATTACTTTTTAGGGTTTTTTGTGATATATAAGCGTTATGCATTTCCTCCACACCTAAAGAAGAGTATCCTTATGAAAATTTCCTAAACCAAAAAATATCTTAGGTCTAGGATGCAGAACTGAATTCAAACATCATTGTTCCATGACAGAGATATAGTTATACTCTGCAATATTACACAGCCAACAGTAATTTAGGAATCTAGTCATCCTTCTGCTGCATTCAGAAACTATTTAGTTGGTATTATTGCCCCTGTGTAACTGCTCTTTCCATGACAGTTGTCCATATTTGGAATTACTGCAAAATCTTATGGTTGTGACAGTTGTTAAGACAGCAGGCTCATTGCCTATAACTTAAACCAGAAGTATATAGAGACAATTTTCCACTCAATTACATGTATTGTAGCATCTTGTGATTCTTTCCACAAGATGGAGATTACCCAAGATGTGTTGCAGTGAAAAACCAAAATCCTCCTAGAAGTCATAAACACATCCAATCTTCCTAAATACGAAGTTCTGGACACAGGAAACTTGCTTTATTTTTAATTCATTGCTGTTTAAACCAGGATCTAAATGCACTGAGGTCGGTGCTAATGGGGGATCACTCTCCTATGGACTGTTGCTTGAAGAAATCCTTGTGTTAACACCTGTCTCAGATGTGGACATGTGTATTTCATACCTTTCAGCACATAGAGCAACTGTAATCATCTCCCAAAGAACTGAGTTCATCATTCTTCCAGCCATGGGTGACCTGAAATGCTCATACTTTTTTGATTGCTGATTTCTCAGTCTTTCTCTTTGCAAATCACTGGAGATTTCACACCAGTTTATTCCATTTCACAATAATAAACAGTGTAGGAGAAAGAAATTTCCCTTAGTACAGAGAAGTTTGAGATTATTTTCTCAAAGCATTCTCTAATTAAATTCAAAGCAGTTTGCCCATTTATTGTGCTCGTGGGTGCACTGAGCCTGATACAGGGTATGTTATTTGCCTCTAGATGGTGCTCTCACGTTGAGATTAAACAGTTCCATTACCTTTTTCATTACAAGTTTCATAATTAATAAATAATAGTAAAATATTTCTCTCAAAATCAAAAAAAATCCTGTCAAAAGAGGCAGTAAAAAAAACTTGTCAGAATGCATATGAGTGTACCGTATGGTAATTTCAGATAGTTGATATTCCTCAGATTGTTCAAGTGATTTTAATTCTAGAAAATCAGCACTGGAGCCACGTAATATTTAATAAAAAGGTGCAAATTCAGAAAACTTGTAATGAATATTTGTTAAATAATACCTTTATGGTTAAATAGCATCAGTTCCAAACAGGTGATCATCCAGCATTACAAACTGGAAAACAAAGGCAAAGGGATTACTTGTTTTGTTCAAAGGCTTGAAAACTGTGCTCAGGGTGTGGGTGTGTGTAGGTGATGGAACGTTTGCACTTTTAGACAGAGACAACAGCCACTAATTTCCATGTTGCTAAAGTGTCCCTCCTGGATGTCCTGCTAGAAAGGAAGCACGACTAGGCTTTACTTTGTAGCAGAGAATAAGCCCAGTGTAAGAGCACAGCCAAGGGCCTTCCAGTTGAGAAGCCTTGTTTTTCCTGAAGAAGTAGGAAAGCTGCATATTGTCACAGCAAGGCCAACCATCCACATTTTTCTCCCTGAATCCACTGCTGCTCTGGTGCTGAAATTGCTTTCCCACAGTCACCACCACTACTGGCTGCACAAGTGTGGTCTCAGAGTGTCGCAAACTCGTACAAGACTTGGGTTATAACTTGGGCATTTTAGCAATGAAGCTCAAGAGTTTTATTCCAAGAACAATTTCCGCTGTTGACTGTGGTTTGTGTGGATTGTGCATGCATATTTCTACTCAGCATTCTCCTTCACATGGTGCAAGTATTATGCCAGAAAATAGAGGTCATTCTCAGAAATTTCTGAAAATGCCCATTGTCTTCAAGCAGGAGGCAAGTTTTTCCATCATTTATAAATGATGTGCACTCTTTGGGGTTCTTTTTTACTTTCAACAAGCAAGTCATCTTACTCTTGCACATTCCTACCCAGAGAAAGCTCTAACTGAGGTGGCATTTATCAGCAAGAGGCTCTCTTGGTCCCACCATTCACTTCCTATTTCTTCTGCCGTATGCAGCTGTGACACAACCAGGAGCATTTTGGTTAAAAATGAAACCAAGGAAGATTTCAGAGGCCAGCACTGTCTCACTGGTAAGTCTGAAATTAAAGCTGACTCCTGAGGAAAAAGTAGCTTTACCTTCTTTTTGTAGCAACTTAATAGCCATCCTAAATTTTTTTTTGTCCTCTCTCCCCTGTAGTGACAATTGTGCAGAGTTCACCTTGCTCCTTTTGTGCCAGGCTCACAGTTGAGTAAGCCCTATTGCAAAACACCACTCTTTATTCCATCACTTCCTCTCCTTGAGTTTAGGTCTCTGTTCATACCAGCTGTTCCAGTTCTAGGTAAAATGGAACACCCAATTGCTCATGATGAAGATTAGGATGTCAAACTCTTTTGCAGCAGTCAGTGTTCCCACACGTAGAGTCTATTTGCAGACAGCACAAGATCAGAGCTCTAAATTGTGCAGAGCTGTCATTTAGTGTGCCCTTTACCTTTAACATACAAATGCATTGAAAAAAAAAAAGGAACTGAGACTCCAGTTTTGCTAACCCTGGTTAATAAAGAAAACTGAAACTTGGAGATTGCAATGTGAGGGATTCTAGAAAATACTGTATGAAGCATTGCTTCCTGACAGGAATGACTCAAGAGCTGCTTTTCTTACCTTAATGTGACACTCCTTGTTAATAAAGCTGTACAAGAATATTTATTCCCTGTGGTCCTAGTACTGATTTTTTTTTCTGTATGACCTGACATTAGGAGTAACTCAGCTACTGTTCTCTAGGATCTGCTCCATTAGCCACTTTTCAAGCCAATCTTTTTTTAACAGAGTCATAGAATCATCATAGAAAATCCTGAGTTGGATGGAACCCACAAGAATCTTTGAGTCCAAGCCCTGGACTTTTGCTCTAAATATTTCTGCCTGCAATAATTTAAAATACTAGATCATCTAAACATAGTAAAATTGTAAAAGCACTCCCAGTAAAGTCCCAGACAAAGTTATGGTACAATAAAAACTGTATGCTTCTTACACACATAAGAAACATCTCCTTAATTCAACATATAAATTCTTTTTCATCTTTCAGGATTCAAAGACATCAGGAAATTAGTGCACATTGAATTGTGAAATTCCATGCTCCAATATTAATATTCAACAGTGACTTTGATGTCAGAGCAGCTATTACCCTGCATTCTTTGTTTGAAAGGGAAAATCAACTGGAAGGTAAATATTTCTACATCCCATATAGTTTTATCTGCAGATTTACGGATATAATTAACTAAGAAGTATTCTTTTGGAAAACTTTATTAGGAGTAAGGGGTACAGATTAGATTATTTTTGACATGGATATCTTTAGCATGACATCAATCTATTTCAGTATCCTCCATAACAGTAATTTAATAAAAAATAATTTTTCAGAAATATCTCAATAGTTCTTTCCACATGAAAAACTAAGATGGCAGATACCACTTATGTGGCTGAAACAATGATGACCTCGCTGCTCCCCAGATTTGCCTCTATACTGCTCCTGAAAATATCATTCCAAGGTATCCACTGGTTTGGCCGCTCTTGTGTTCCAGGCTGGAGTTTGTCCACCATCATGGTTTCTCTAGCGCTGGTTTCTGTTTCATGAACCCCTCTGTCCTCTCTGTCCTCGTGTCCTCTCTGTCCTCAGAGCTGCAGCAGGGACTCACACAGATGTCATGGGGGTAGGAGGTTAAATGTCAGCCACACAGTTCCAATCTAGCAAGCAGACAGTGTGCAGAGGGAGAAAGTAGGGAGAAAGGGAGGAGAGCTGAGAGTGAAATGACACTGGAAGGTTGACTGTGCAGCTGCACTTGCACTCACAATCAGAACTGGTCAGTGCCCATCATACAGCAGCTGCAACCCATTTGCCTGCAAAGGGAGCAGGCCTGAAGCAAGTACAAAGCTCACACTTATAACCCAGATGGAGGTGGATTGATGACCTAAAGGTTTAAATTACAGTAAACATGGAGTCTGTGCATCCCTCTGCCACAGACAGACAGAACGCACTAATGAGCAAACCTCACTCCAGAGTTGCTCCTCCAGCTTCTTGCCTTGAGGCATCACATTGTGCAAAGTGTCAACACTGCGCTAGGTGAGGGCAGAGGTTCCTGTTGCCAGGGGCAGTTTCTTGCAGTTAATTGCTGGTAGGCCAACAAGGTGGTTTAAAGGCAGTAGGAAAGATGGAGCTGAGGCCTATAAACCATGTTAGGAGCTGTACGAACACACTTTATGGTGTGCGTCATTTTCTGAGTCAGCTTCGTGGATTGAAAGATGTTTCTTCTCTCCCTTCTGAGAATGAGGTTTGTAACTTCCTTGAGAAACAATCTTAGTAGCAGGTGTTTAGTATGATTCATAAAGATATTTGGGTAGCCATTTCATTGGATTCTATTTTCCTGTGATCAGTGCACAGTTCAGAGCATCATTTGTTGTCATTGGCATTGAGTTTTTCATCAGTAACAATACAAAACATACATTTTGCTCTGCTTGTCACTGCCTCATCATAAATGTGGCTTCTGGTATTCCCTTCTGTGGATGGCTCTATCAGGTATATGACTTCTTGTCCATAATACATTGGATGGAGCAAAATGAATTAAAGTACTTTTCTGCTCTCTGGACAAAACCTGACCAGCACTCTTACTGTTTGCTGGGAGACAACAGATGTTTTCAAAAAAAGTCACCTCTCAGAACCAGGCAAACAAAAAAAAAAAAAAATCTTGTGTGAGAGGACACACAGGGTCAGTTTTGATCACACAGAGCAGAACCAAATCAGGGGCCCCACTACCTCTACAGATTTAAAATCATACTATTAAAATTCTCAGGGCACACATGAGTTCAGTGTGACAAAGATATTCAGTCAATTACTGCCCCTCATACTAATCTGAATCTTGTATAATTCTGGGGGCAGGTATGATCAAAGAAATTAAGGTTTAAATCTGTCGCTGTAGATGCATCCACTTTGTTTGCAGAGCTCCTCTAATGTAATCTGGGCTAGTGATGTGCTGTGTGCTAATCCCGAAGATGGGAGAACTAAGATAAATGAGAAGGAAACTATGCATCAGAAGAAATATAACTGAAAATACAGCCTAATATTTCAATAGCAGGTGCACTCAACATCTGCAGGGCACAGCAGGATGCACAACACCCAGGGCCACTCAGTCTGGTTTGTTTAGGTATCCCTAATGAAACCAGTGTTTGCAATGTGTGCAAACCAACACACTCTCAAAAGGGATCTCATGCTTTTTCTCTCATGTACAATTTAGTGAGTGGAGATGGCAAGTGTGGTTGCACATAAACACAAACACGCCTGGTTTGTATTTGCAAGTGCCATGGTACATGCCATGGGTTCAGGTGGCTGGGTTTCCGGTAGTAGGGAAGCCATTGGAGTGGTTTCACTTAGAAGGTGCTAGAAGTTTCCCCTGTCTTATGAAAAGCCAATGGTAGCCAGCTCTAGGAGGCATTTTCTGTTGCTGGCCAAGGCTGAGCCAATGAAGGCGCTCTTCTGTGGTAACATGTTTAAGAACAGAGGAAAAGAAGGTGGTGTCACAGCAGAAATTCCAGCCCGGAGAAGAGCGGAGGAGAACATGAGATAACAAGCAGACTCCAAGGTCAGCTCCCTCTCCCCCTCCAGCAGGGGAAGGACTGAGAGCCGAGGCCCCCCCTGCTCCTGGTGGAAGACCGTTGGGGTTTGGAGATTTCCCTCCCACCACTACAGCTCATGGAAGAGCCCATGCTGGAACTGGTGGTTACAGGAAGGAAGCTGTGACCCCGTGGGAGGCCCAAGGATGGGGCAAAGTCCTGCAGGAGACCTGTGGCCCGTGGAGAGGAAAACCCATGTCGAAGCAAGTTTACCCGGGTAGGACTTGTGGCCCTGTGGGGGACCCACACCAATACAGCTCATTCGTGAAGGAATGACCCATGGGACAGCAGATTGGGAAGAACTGCTGCCCGAGGGATGGACTCACGCTGCAGAAGTCCATCAGGGGCTGTCTCCCGTGGGAGGGACCCCACAGAAACAGGGGAAGGACTCAGAAATGTCCCCCTGTAGCCCGTGGTGAAGACCATGGTGAAATAGGTGTCCCCTTATACTACCATGGAGGAGTAACCTAAAAGACAACAGATTAGGAAGAGCTGCAGCCCAAGGGAAGGGACTGAAATAACAATGAATCCCCTTTCTTCCCATCCCCTGGCACTGCTGGGGGAAGGAGAGGAGATCTGCAAAGAAGGAGGAGTGGGGGAACGTGTTGTGTTATAAGACTGTTTTATTTTTTACTCTTTAGCTCTTATTCCATTAGTAATGAATTTAGCTTTTAGTTTGTTAGTAAGAAATCCAAGTTTCATTCTCACTCTGAGTTTGTTTTCCTGTTAACACTGCCTTCTCTAAGTTCTTATCTCTACTCAGAAATCCTGGATGGTTTTTTTTGGAGTTGGGTTTTTTTTCCTCTCTCCTCTGCCCACTTGGAGAGGGAGGGCGGGGGGGAAAGCGGCTTTCAGTGGGTGCTGGTGTCTGGCCAGGGTCAAACGACTACAGCACAGCAGAAATGGATCTGTGGAGTAAAGCAGTTGATTCTGTGGGCCTGATTCCACTTTTTATGTCTTGAGAGTGGGGCTACTCCAGACTAACTCTAGTGCTGTCAACTGGATTAGTTCTTGGGGCACATTATAAGGGCTCCTGGGGCAAATTTCTAGTTTGAGGTTGCTCCACTGCATGAACCAAAGCATGATAACTGGAGAGGATCAAAAGATTTACTTTGGAAATGCATGGCTAGCCTGAAGTAAAATGCTACTGGAGCTGCACCCCAAATCATAACAGCTCTTACTACTTCTAAATGAACATCTGAGGTCTGAGCTGAACAAGATTTATTTTGATTTACACTCTGCAGAGGAAACCTAAAAGTCACACGCCATCATCCTTCAAGTTATGAAATTACATCTGGAGCTTCTAATAAGAAAATAGATTTCCAGATATCAGAATGCTAAAACCTGACTTTTATCAAACTATTAAGAAATCTTTGTGAAGTTCCAAATGTGCAGTTGGTTTTTGCTGCGATCTTCAGTTTGGACTCTGGAACATCACTTTGGATATGGCATATAGGATTCTTTCTGACTCAGTTTTGATATTTATATTTCTCTTGGCAGAAGTAGTCAGCTTCCTCTTATTTTCTAACATTTTAAGCCTGCCAGGAAAACAAGAATCTGAGTCCTCCCTAACTTTGTCACTTCCTCCATCACAGAAGGATTTAACTTTAGCTAAAGAGGAAACATTCTGTGAACCAAAAACTTCCTTATCCTCATACAACAACCTGAATACCTAAAAAATGTATAAGTTCCAGCAACTTTGTGAGCTCTCCTATTATTTAGAGCCTTCTGTATCAGTTGCTCTCTCCAGGGCACTCAGTGCTAAAGTTGCATGTATACACCTTCCTTTGGCACCTGCAAACACTGAGAATGCCTCTTTCTCTCTTCTTCCTTACACCTACAATCAGCCTTAGCTTCTCTGTGCTTCCCTCAGCATGGACTATGCCAGTTCTACCACACAACTGACCCATGACATTTTTCTAACTTCCCTTAATGAAAATCTCCATGGATTTTATGAGAATTTTAGATCAAATGTTTTATCAAGCCATTTTTTTTAAGATCTACTAAAAAAATGTTTTACTTCTAGAGAAGAGATGAATCTTCTTATGTGTTTTATGAGATATTTCTATGAACAAAATTACTGGCTCCTCTAAAGATCATCTTTAAGATTCACCAAGTGTGCCAAGTAACAGCTTTCTGAGAGATCTGTCACACTCAAAGAACAGGGTCCTCTGTTTCAAGGAAATAGTGCTTTATTTAACATGAACAGCCATCTGAAAAATTTCAACAATACTCTTACATCTTCATATCAAATGATCGTTATCACAGTCATTTTCAAAACACAGTATTTTCATTTCACACAGGTGAACCATCACTGTGAAAGTTTTAAAAGAAGCCATCAGACTAAATAAGATCCAGATGTGAGTTTTCTAAACACAAGTTCTAACAAATGAGAAAATCATTCTAAATGCTTCTTTAATGTGTTTTGAAATGTCGGTGGGAGCAAATGAATATTTTATTACTCGAAAGATGAACTCTTCAGCATTCAGCTAAGATTATATAACTTTAAATTGCTTCTGAGCACAACTCTTCCACTGCTGTCTAGGCAGTAGAAATAGCCTAGTCTGGGAATAAAAAAGGCAGACCCTGAATCCCAGAAGCACCATATTGCCTTTCACGAGAAAACCACAATCAAAAAGGGTTCGGGAGCTGCAAATGAAGTGGGTTCATAAACAATACAGTATTCTGGAGAAAGCTCCAGGGTATGCCAAATGTGTCTGAAGAACTAGGGGAGAGTATCTGGAATAATCAGCCTCCAGCACTTATTAAGAGAAAGTATGTAAGAATCTATGAAATTCAGACAGAAAGACACAACTCTGAAATAACATCACGTCCCAGGGAAACTGAGGATAGCAGCTCAGGAAAGGACAGAGAATGTTAATGTGTGTGCTAAGATTATTCCAGAAACTGAAGTAAATGAAGTTGTAGGGGTTGGTCATTTGGGCAAGCTGGTAAATTCTGCTCAGTGAGGCTGACTCTGTGCTAAAGGATAAGGCTGCACAAATCAAACACAGTGAACTGCAGCATAAAAGCCAGCCACTAATGCATCAGGAACTAATAAGAAAGGTTAGCAAAACAGTCATTGTAAAATGAATGCCCTGGGACAGGATAAATCCTTGCAGAACTTCAAAACCAACTGCAGTTGATGGAGAAATAGGCTGTGGGCCCAGACATAAACTATAAGCGAGATTAGCCTGCCAAAAAGTAACATAAAAACAACAAGCAATAACAACTCTGACTGGATGGGAACACAGAGGACCCCTGAAGAAATACAGTGATGGCTGGGACAAATAGCAATTGCCAGTTGTCCCAAAAGAAGACTGAAGAGCTAGATGAAAGAGAAGATGAGTGAAACTGTATTTTCCATATGACATGTGAAACCCAAAACAAAGCAAAAGAAAAACAACAACCAACCCTCAAACATTTCCAAGCCTGAAGAATTTGAAGTCTTGTAATTGAAACTCAAAGTCTTTTGCATTAGAGCACGGCTAAAAGTAAGTTCTTTCATATTGAAAAGATGGTCTCACATGTATAAACAAGAGAAGAAGGATAAACACATGTTTTCTCTTTACATCTTTGGTCAACTTTTGGGTACATGAGACTGGAAATAGGCTTTCATAACCATTCTGGACAACTGGAAATTAGTGAAAAATTCTAGAAAGGACCTCTCTGTAGGAAAGAAAACATTAAAAGCAGCATGAGGGGAAAACTGTGGAGAGTGTTGCAGAAGTCTGTGTTGAGCATGTGCACTGTGCTGGACCTCAGAGTTCCTGTCCACTGACTACACAGATGGAGAACCTAGTGAGTGCTGCAGCCTCACAGCTGTATTTGTGAGCCAGACCGTCAATCTACACACAGATAGAAATACTGAGAATCAGCCAAACCTTCTGTATGTACAGCAGGCAGCAAGTTTGATCAGTGGGGAAAGCCTAGCACTGCTCCTTTATCTGCAGCATGACTGAACAGCTAACTCTGTCATATGATTTTTTTCTAGATTCTGTCATATGGAAGAGAAATTGCAACTGTGCAGAGCACAGACTTTTGGGAGTACAACTCTTGATTGTTTCTGCTGCAGCATTTACAATTAAAAGACAGAAAAAAGTGCTAGGTTTTTTTCAGACTTAAAAATTGTGAAGGGAGAAAATCAGGCCAACATCCCTTCCAAGGTAACTATCTGTGTGTCCGTCCCAGAGTACTGAGCTATCAGATAGCCCAGGTGGCTGCACTGTCCTCAGAACTGGAATCAGTATCCCTGCACCCTCATGGCACTGCACTCAAACTAATTAGATGGGTGATGAGAGACAGAGCTTTTTCAGCTTGCCATGTGGTTTATAATATAGCTTGAACTAAATGCCTCTGCTTTGCTTCCTCCTGGGACATGTGCCTGTTACCCTTCCCAGAGTCTGCTCAGGGGTCTCTGCTCCTCCTGAGGGTGCAGGCAGGCCCTGAGCAGCAGTCCCAGGGGACACAGTATGGCCTTGGAGTGGGAAAAGGGCTCTAGGAGGAAGTGCAAGGACAGCACAAGGCTGCCTGTGCCTCGAACTGGAGGCACAGTTCCATTTAATGGTATTTCTAAGGGGAAGAAGTAGATATTGACCTGCCTGTGACTCTCCACCAGGTCAGTGGAGCTGCTATGCTTTGAGAACTGTCTGCATCCTTATCTTCCCCGCATCAGTCATGTAACAGACTGGCATTTCATGCTACTATGTGAAATTTAGCCAAAGATCACAAACCCTAAAATGTCATTACCTGCCACTCCCATGATTTCTGTCTGGTGTCAGCACTGCCAGCCAGAGCTGTGCTACTCTATCCTGACACAGTTTGTTTTCCTTTTTTCTGAGCTTTCTTGTTTTGTAATACTTGGATTGAGTATTAATTTCAATATCTCTGTAATGTATTTTGTCCAAAATCAGTGCTGTGTGCACTTACCTGCATTGCAACACAGGGTTTAGAGATTACAGAGCCCTCAGTGGTGTGGTTGTACACTAGTCTTTGTTCACACAAGCACATGAGAACTCACCACCTACACACCACAGCGAAGAACAAAATGAAACACCCAAGCACTATGCTGAGGGTGTCCTTCAGTTAATTCCAAAACAACTACAGCTCCTTTATTATGCATAAGCACTTACAGAAAAAGTAGATCAGACCAGTATAAATTAGAGTAGCAGAAGAAGGGGGGGTTGCAGCCAGAGCAAACAGGTTTTTTGAGATTGGTCAAACCTAGCAGTTGCCTCTGCTTTCTGTGGGGGTCAGACTAGATGAGGTCCCTCCCAACTAAAATTTTTCTGTGATTCTAAGAGATTCCACGAGATTGTAGCACACAACCTAGTAAGATAAAAAGAAGATAAGGGAATGACGAAATAAGAAAGGCACATGGATGAAATGAAAGAAAAGATTAATCTCTTTAAGATAGTACAGAGTCTTGATTTATTTCAAATTTTCTCAATCAGGTAGATTGCTGCCCTTCAGGCAAAATTAATGGAGACAAGTGCTACAGGTTTTTTTCCGTGAAATCATCATCATGGCTGGGCTTCACAAACGAAGATTTAAGAAGGGCTCTACCCACGCCTGCTGCAAGTGCTGATGGCTAAAAAGGCCAATGTGAGATAGACAAGTCCGGTTGCAAAAGGCACAGCAGAAAGACTCCCCGGGTGAGATCGACAAGGCGCGATTCTTTCTGCGTTGTCTTTTCTCCTCAAGAGTGATCCTGTGTGTGTGCTCAAAAGAAGCAGCAGCATTATAGATAGTGTGTCTCCAGGCCTCCCGATTGGAGGCCAGAGTAGACCAGTGGTGAAGATCAATATGGCCAAGGCT
>JAWWLV010000179.1:5756997-5794280 GCA_035041135.1 Platyrinchus mystaceus
TGTTAGTTCATCACCCCTCCTGCTTTGGACAATAAAGTTCCTGCCCAAATGTAGAAAATATCTTGTGTCTAAAAGTCCCAGTTTTAAAGGCCTGATCAGTTCCCGGTCCTTTTGATATGAATTTTGTTTATAAATGAATTGATTTAATAATGAGATTAAGCTGATACTGTTTTGATAGTATCTGGATAACAGCTGGAAAAATACTTGGAATAGCTTCTTCCTGAAGAGCTATAGAAAAGAACTTACAAAATCAAAAAGAATTTTACATTGTCAGTTCAAAGTTTTGAAATTAGAAGGTTTATTAGACACTGTTAATCTGCCAGAAAAATGTCTTTCTTAGCTTCCTCAGAAGTAATAGTTACCTGCATTGTCTTCAACCTCATTTACTGAGAATAATGATGTGGATATGCGAATGTGTTGTCAATTAAATACAGTAGGTTTGAAGGATCCATTCTACACTTACTTATTGCCATACCTTCTGGAAATGGTGCATGTGAATCTGAAAAGAGCAGGTGCTCACCCTTTCATTTTAAAACATTTCAAGCTATAAAATATGCCACACTACCCAGAGCTCTTCCTTTATGTTTGCAGTAATATGATCTGTGGGATTTGCTTTTTCATCATTTCCAGTGATGGGGAGATTTTATTGCTGTATGTTAAAAGCAGGTATGTTGTGCTACTGCTGAGGAGTGGCTGCATTTCAGAAGAGACAAAGTGACCTTTGTGTATATTGTGGAGTTTGCCAGAATAATTCTGGGAGTAGTTGGAGGAGACTTTCATATATGACAGGTGCTACAAAAGGCTGTAATACAGGCAGGAGAGTTGTGAGAAAAGTGCAACTGTAATACAAGGTTTCCAATGTTCTGATATGAAAATAAGTTTTTATTGTCTCAGTCCATGAAGAAACATTGCTGCAGGTGCTGATTTGGAATGTAATGGTCTAGTGTCACTCTCATGCAGCCCAACATCAGCTCTAAGATAATGATGTTGCAATAATAATTTAAGATAAAGTATTACATCATCTAACTTAGTGATCTTTTTGAATAATAGCTTATTTTTCTGTGGTTAAATTAAAAGTGTTTTGATGTAGAAGCCATGTGTCACGTACAGGAGCACCACTTCCTTCTCTACACATGTCTGAAGAACACTTATTTCTAGCCTTGCTAACTCATTTGAAATAGCAACCCTTGTTTATGACCTGGAAAGAACCAGGATTGCCCACACCTCTTCTCTCAGCCCACCCACCTCCTTCCAAACCAAGGGGCTGGAGGAATTGGGATGGAGGCCCTATGAGATAGCCAGTGGCTACCTGCAGTGCAGGCATACACTGTAGATCCCACTGGTCCATAGTAATTCCATGGTGGACTGCTTCACTGAGGGTGACTCCAGCATCCTGCCTGACACAGGTGAAAAGGCACTTTATTCCAAAGTCAAAATTGAAAGCTTAGTCCCTAACAGTAGACACTGTGTAGACGTAAAGCACAAGAGAGAAGTTTTTTCCCTCTTTTTTTTTTTTTGGTCTTTTTTTATTATTTTTTTTTTTTTTTATTTTTTTTCTTGTTTGGGGTTTTGCTTTTGTTTCATTGTGGGTTTTTTTTTTTGTTTTGGTTTTGGGGTTTTTTTTTGAGACAGTGTTAGACCAGATGCTATGTTTCGGCTCTGGAGAAAAATGTGCTACAAAATGTATTTTTCTCTTCTTCACATGCTCTGATTGCATCCAGAGCACTTCTGGCCTGGGACTGCATGGGAGGCCATTGACAAACTATAAATCTTTGGGCTTGTGGAGACTGCTTTGGGGATGGATGTCACTGATTGAGCTTCTCTGTCTCTGTGCATGAGCCTATGCAGTGTCTGCAACATCTGTCAGAGCAGACAGCATAACCCTCTCAGGAGCAAAAATGTGCCAGGTCTATAAATGACATTCTGGGGGACAGATGAAGATGTTTGAAGCAGCCAGTAATTGATGCTAATTCAATTATACTCTGTCTGAATTTTAGGGGAATGCCTATATCTTGTGATTTTGTCAGCACAGTGGTATCATATCTTCTGAGAGCAATTAGTAGCAATATTCAAACAATGTGCAGTTGGAAGGGAGAGTATTTTCTCTGCACTGATTCCAGTACAGAGAATCTGTCCATCTGTGTAACATTACTGTGCTTCCATTCCTCAGTGAAAATGTTTGAGTTGTACTTTGTTGTGTTATTTTGGGGTTTACTGCCTCTTCTGCTTTCACAGAAAGGATGGTACATTCTGAATCTGAAAAGTAAAATACATGCCCATGTATTATAACTGAATACTCAAATCATACTGCACACGTGCTTTGTTTACTAACTGCTAAAGGTGATACACAGCTCTCCCACCCAGGATTTAGGGACGAGGATTTTATAACCTTAGTGTAGTAGTGGTGCACTTCTGGAGTCTGTTCTCTGCATCTCCATGAGCCACAGGAATAAACCCTACCTGAAAGCAGATGCCACCATACCCAGAGATCTGGCTGAATCCTCATGCTAGGATGGCTAGTTTCTTCCACTCAAATTAGAGTGTGAATTTTAGTGGGTGGCTTCCTGGATATCCCTAAGCATGCATCTTGATTAAGACATGATAAACCAGATTTGATGTCAACAAATTCCCTTGGAAATATTTATTTAAATTGAAGCTGCATAGTTTATTGCAGTCATAGAGTGTTCCTGGGAAAGGAATTGAGCAGGCTGAACCTTGGCATATTTAGAGAAGCAATGAAGTTTCGTGATGGAGTTGTTGAGATTACAGCCTGCTAAACATATCAGTCACTCATTTTTGTAGGTTTTGTGCCTAGAGATGTTAAGAAAGACTGCATAAACTGTGAAAAGAAAGGTGCATTGTGCTGAAAACCATGGTAACAACAGCCAAAAACTGAATACAGGGAAGCAAATGTAAGAGGGGAAAAAAGCTTTTTCTCTAATGGTTCAAAGTTTTGATGAAGATCAGTTTGTTACGAGGACCAAGTTGTAAGGACTTAAGTCCTCATATGTACTTAAGGCTGTACATGTTTATAAGGACAACTGCAAAACTTTCCATCTCTAGTATTTTCAGTCATAGAGATGATTTGAAAGAGCATCATAGAGATGCTCTTTTCAGAGGGTTGGAGCCTTACAGACAACCAACAGTGATAACATTCTCACAAATAAAACCCCCAAAACCCCAAACAAAAACGAAGAAAAACACCACTAACTCCAGTTGTTTCATAGCATTATCTTCTAATCTATACCTGAAAATCTCAGCTATTAATTATGTCTACTCTTTCTTTATTTAATAGGAAATACGGTACCAGCAGTGTTTGCCATACCAGCAGCAAACCGACCTGGCTTCACGGGCTATTTCATCCCAACACCACCCACCGCATACAGGAACCAGGCCTGGATGCCCTACGCTGGAGAGAATGAGCTGCCAGGGCAGTGGGCAGACTCAGTAAGCATCCCTGCTTTTCTTACTGCTTGTGTTTTCTGGGATTTGCACAGGAGGTGTTTTAAGCAGTTCTTAAGTGGTCAGCAAAGGCTCTGATAATTATTCCTTGACTCTCTAGTAGTGAAAAGCCATAAGAGAGGGCACAGATACTTCAGCTGTCCATCCTGTGGACTGTAAGCAAGGTCTTTAGAGAGTGACATCATCCACTAGGTTAGGGTCAGGCAACTGATTAAAGCTGATGGGCTAGATGTAATTTTAATTTCCCAGGACAGAGGTCAAGTATTTGGATAGACACGTGGCAGGAGAAGGTGATGCTGCCTCTCAAGGTGGCCTTGTGCTGTTTGGAATTTGGGGAGCATCTTTGCCTTCTGGAGGCTTCTCTCCAGACAGCCAGGACCCCAGCTCTGCGCTGCTGCAGCCCTGCTGTGCAGTGTTTCAAGTCCTCCTGCAGCCTGGAGTGACAGATCATAAATTAAATAATTAATTGCACAATCCTAGACTGGAACAGATGTAATTTTTAGCCCAAAGTAAACCTACATTTCAGAGAATTGAAGTTGGAACATCCTAAAATGAATTGCAGTATTTATCATGTTTGAAACAATTTCTCAAATGTAGGGCTTTTTCTCCACTAGGGAAAAAATGATCAATTCTGCTGTTTGAGCTCACATCTGGTATTTATGCAGAACCACTTTGGCTAAAAAAAACCCCTGGGAGATACATTCTATTTCCTTGTGCAAATCATTAACAGAATATTTTAGTGAATTGCAGTTGAAGGCTAAGTTGGCTTTGAGCAACTAAGCAAGAGACAACATGGTCATATAAATGTTCCTGGGGGCAGCTGTTTGTTGTCAGACTTTTATTACTGCTCCTGATGCCTGTGAGGAAAAGAATTCAGTATGACTTTGAGATGAAAATCTGAATTTATAGGCAGAACTGTCAAGAAAAAAAGAGATATTCCTCTGTAAGCTGAGCACACCTGCTGGAGTTCCCCTGACACCTGGAGGCTTGTGATGCTGTTGTTTAGATTTCCTTCTCAGAGCTGCCTTTTAAAGCATAAAAAAATTTATTTTCCTTTTTTTATTGTTGTTGTTTTGGTGGTTGTTTGTTTTTTGGTGGTTGGGGTTTTTTTGTGTGTATGTGTGTGTTTTTAACCTTACTGACATTTTAAATCCAGGAGGCCTGCTCTATCTTAGCAATTTTAAAGTTTTTCTTTAAGAAGAAAAAAAAGCCATAAAACAGATAAGGGAAAGTATTTTACTGTCTTCCGTTCTTTTTCCTTTTTGTATCCCTACTCTTGGCTGCAATCCCATGAAAAAAGAGTCAGATATCACTTACTAAAAGTGGAGACTGAAAACAAACTGGACAAAACTGGAAAACAAGTCTCCAGCCCCAAGTTCCTTCCTCTGGAAGGAGAAGAGGGTCACCTTGTTGTGGATTTCCTTGTCTTCAGGGAAAGAGGTGGGAAGAGTGACAGTGGACTAGACACAGGGGAATGGAGAGGGATGTGAGAATCTGTCTGAAAAATAGCTGTGATAATACAGAATTCAAAGGAAACAAATGTACCTTTTGACTTCACTTACCCATTGCAGAGCTTTAACAGCTTCTTGTTTCTCAGACTTTCATCCCTCTAGTGGTATTGTGGAAGAGGTAAAAATGTAAACCCAAACACTGCAGTTTCTACAGTGAATTCGCATCTCCCAATGAATGCAAATCTGTCAGGAAATTGCCTTTATCTGAAAATGATTACTAGAGGAACTAGTGATAGTGTTAACAACACAGCATGGTCAGAAAGCCTGAATAAAAGTGAAAACTATAAACATCTAAAGCAATACTCAGGGTTTGAGTTTCTGGATGTGTTCTGATTTCTGAGCTTCTATGTTATAGCTTGATCATACTTCCAAGATTTTCTTACAGTTAGTAAGAACAGAGGCCTAATATCTGTAAAATGAAAATTAAAATTCTTTACTTTTCATGCATTTCTACTAGCCTGGACTGTAAAAAAGGGAACAGAGGAAACTTAATTTACTATATAGTATGTTACTTTCTGACTTAAATAGTAAGTATTGAAGCACTAAGTTTTTGGGGAGAAGGCAAATATATCCAACAAAGCACTTACCTTCCAGATTGCTGGATACTGCTTAGTGAAATCAGTAACCTGGTGGCCTCTAGTGGTGTGTTCACATGTTGTACTACTGAAATCGTCTTCTGAATGATCTGTTGTAAACTAAACAGAGGTGCCTGCACCTAATGATCACTTCCATATCATGCCTGCTTCCAATGTTTGACTCATCATTCCATACTGAACGTGTTTGACATTCTCTTCTTCGCTTGATGGATATCCAAGATTGCAAAGAGCATCTGTAAATCCTTTAAACATAAAGCTTGTTTTAAAATTAAGGGCTGTTTTATACTCTTTTGGGAAATAGAAATACTATTTTATTTAATGCATTAAAATCTTCTGAGTACTGTAAAGATTGGTATTGTGGTTTATGGTTTTGTGGAGGAAATTTAATCTCACAGAGTGACTAAAGGACTTACATTTTTATTTTAGTTTTAGCTGGTGTAACGTGGGGCTGAAATCAGTGACATTACAACAGGGTAAAACTCTGAATCCCCCATGTATTTTTTTTAAATGTAGCCAGAAATCTTGATACTTCTAAGAATCAAATATTCTTTTCAGTCTTGAGTTTCCAAGTTGGCATACCTGAGCTTATCTCCGTTGTCTGGATCTAGTGTGTTTCTGCTAGGAAAAGTGAGACCAGAGACTTGGCTGACTTGGATTAGACAGTGGCTGCAAATCAGGAAACTCTGCTTTTCTGTTCCAGGCTTTTTGGTGTCCTGAAATGTAGTTGTGCTGTCCGTTTAAAACTGAAATGTTTAGGAGGAATGGTAAGCAGAGAACGCACTTTCAGGAAAAAACCTTTTCCCTTTGACTTTTCGAGGTGATGATAAATGGGGACGTGCAGTGTTTCCCCTGCATGGTGGTGTTTTTGCTGCCACAGCTGGGAGTTGAGTACCTGCTACATGGACACGTGCATAAATGGCACGTGCCAAATTAAGCATTTATAAACAGAAGCTCAGGATGATGAGGTTTGCATTCCCTTCATATGGTCCTATCTGTCACATCCCACTCTAGCCCCGGGGAGGTTTGTGCTACCTGGCAGGTGGCACCACAGATCAGTTGTTCTCTATAATTATGTGTAATTACACTTCTCTGCAGGTTCCACTTCCTGGGTACATCGAGGCTTATCCGAGGCCCCGCTACCAACACAGCTCCCCGTCGCGCCTCCCCCGGCAGTACAGCCAGCAGGCCAGCGTGCACCCCAGCCTGGAACAGGCCCCTCTGCCGTCCACAGCAGCTTCCCAGCAGAGCCTGACGGAAAACGACCCCTCGGATGCGCCTCTCACCAACATCTCCACGGCCGCCCTCGTAAAGGCAATAAGAGAAGAAGTGGCCAAACTGGCCAAGAAGCAGACAGACATGTTTGAGTTCCAAGTCTAACGTCGTTTGTGCACGGGGTTTGTATCTTGCAACCTGGGGTAGCCGAGGAAGTGTCCACTTTAATTTTCAGTTACAAACTTGCTGCGAATTGTGCTGAAGTGGTGGCATTTTAATCTGTCTGAAAAGTCAGCACTATGAAATGACTTTCAGTAGAGCTACAGGACTCTGAAGATATGTAATCCTGCTTGCCAGCTAAGGAAATGCTGCCAGGAAACTGTTTCATGTGGATAAGACTGACCATATGCAATTGTTTGTCACTTAGCTCTCGTATTATGACCCACCATCACTAGAGTTGCTGCTGAACATGTCTGCTCCACACCATGTTTCATTTGCAGGCCCAAAGGTAGAGCTGCTGAAAATAACTTCTGCATGTCAAAACTTTGATTCCAGAAGGAAATGCCACAGAACATGGTTGGCTAAAGGCCGTGGTCGGCGTGGTGGTGGCCGTGGTAATTGTTTGCTGCAGGACATTGTATAAGGGATGCTGATTTCAACAATGGGGTGTCATTCAGCCTTTTCATTCCAGAGACTGCACTCAAAGTAAAAGAATTCAAGATGAGTAAGTCATACGAATAAATGTCCTGTAAATAGCTCCGATTCTCTTCATCCTATTAACAGTACTAAGAAGTGAAAGAAGAGAGGGCTGTGGAGAGGGTGAATGATATTTTGATAATTGGTGGCTACCTTGTTCCACCAGTGCCACTGGTTAGTTATGGAGTAGACTTTTTTCAGCGTGAGAGAACACAATGCACGAAGGGCCAACAAAGGATATTGGTGCTAAAAGCTTCCAAGAGAAATGAAAAAGTTTTTTCACGTTTGCTCTATAATCAAACTTTCCACTCTGAATGCATGTGAAGCTGGTAAACCTGAGACCTTTAACTTTTTCCCGCCTGGAAAAATGAATACACCTGCTTGGACAAGAAGACCTCTGTTCAACACAGTGCTTTTTTTCCCCTCTTTCTTAAACAATGCTATCTACTAAAGTGATGCCAGAAAGTGCTACCTGAAGCTGCAGTTGGTTTTGATGACACTGGAACGGTGAACGCGCACCTCGGAAGTTCTGAATGTAGAGGACCTAATTATTATATTAACATGTAAATAATTTAACAGTTACGTGGATTAACAAAAATACTAATGTTCTGTGAAAAAGAGAGCATTGCCAGAAATTATGCTGACTTTATATTGTGCAAGATAGAGGTCACTGATTGTTAAACTGCGTTGTGGTATGAATCCAATCCCAAAAGAATATCAAACCAGTTGAATGGGACAGTAGTTAATATTTTGCAGTTGTACAAACTAGTTGGAGATCATGAACAATTGTTTTCAGTTCCTTCAGCAGTTTGGCTTTGGGAACTGAAGTTGTTGCAAAATTTGTTGTCTTGGGCGTGTTTGATGTCAACTGGAATTAAAGGTAATGTCCTTCATTTCAGTAAGTTATTTAGTTATTCTCAATTACTATTGTGTCTGATCATTTCATTTCCCTGAGTTTCTTTGGTCTTTACTGATGTGAGAAAGGGAACTTGGTTTAGCTTTTTGGCCACCATTAACTGAAAGAAGGAGAGAGAAAACTAGAATAGGGGATAGAAGCAGAAACTGATGAAGCACAAACTTTTAAAACAGAGCTATTTTTTCCCCTAATAATGATATTATAAACCCTGACTGAGACTGTGATACATAGTTATTCTAGAATATACAGATATCTTCTGCTCCAATACCTTAAATATTGCAGAAGCCTTTGGAATGCTAGTTAATCTTTCAATAAATGTGAAATTTCGTTTTTATTATTTAAAATCAGATATAAATAAAATGTATTTTTGTAATTTGTATGTATATATGTGCTGTATATTTATATAAGTGACTAGTCTGCTATAGTCAGAAAATTTCCATAAACCGAGTGGGGGGGAAAAAAAAAAGAAAGGAAAAAAACCTTGGTAATTTTAATGATTGATACAAACATGCTATGTCTGGAGTACAAAAATATACATTTGGGTGACTTGGATACTAAACAACCAAAGAAACTCAATCTTTCATATAAATACAAGTCTAGTAAAGACTGACTGCTGTCTCAGTTGCCTGTCAGCTAAATAATACTGATCTCATCAGTGTAATAGAATACAGCCAATTTGTGGTGAATTAATAGCTGCCTGAGAACATCACACTTTCGAATAGCAACTTAAAAATACTGGGCCAAACTCAGTGTGCCATAAAAGGACTCGTTCTGGTTGTCTTCAGTGGGAGCTTCACGCACTGAGAGCAGGGCTGTTTCTCTATTAGGATTCATCTATACATAGGAATTTCACTAGAATCCCTGGAACAGAATTCTGCTTATTTTTCTGTCATTTGGATCACTGTAACTTAAGTGCAGACATAATGGAAGAGCAGCTCACTTTTATTTAGCCTAAGCTGGTTCATAACTGGCTTAACCTAACTTGGGAAGCGAAATCCACGTTACGTCATATCAGCCACGTTTTGCATCAGCTTTATTATCTCAGTTTTTCAATGGTTCTTCTATTTAACCCAGCAAAATTTTGTAAGTAATTAGGCCCTTCTATGCAATGGGAGTGAAATGAGCTGTGAAATAAATTTCTGTATCTTAGACTCCTGTTTTGCAGCATTATCCTAAAGCTGCAAGTCTGAAAGCAGCAGGGATCACATGGATGGATGTGCTGAAGCCATAGAGCTGGGAAGGGTAATGTTATGATGTATTCCCAAAAAAATCACAGGAGGTTGGACATAGCAATTTTAAACACCATCTTTGGGACTCTTAGCTCTGTGTGTAAATCTGTTCCCTCTCTTAAATTTTAGCGAGTTAATAGTTCTATTGAAAGACGTGGGAGGGTAAAGCCTTGTATATCTTACATGATGAATGATATATCTTGCCATACTGGAAATTAAAAATTCTGACAATTACAGAGATGTACATGGTTTGAGTGCCTGCAGAAAACAGAAAAACCCCAAACAAAAGCATTTAAATAGCCTTCTAGAAAGAAAAACCATTTCAGTAAAGTTAAACAAAGTACTCTTCTACTAAGGAAGACCTGTTAGACTTTTTAAATTGATTTTTTTTGGTGTTGTTATCAACAATGTGCAGTCTATTGAACATTTCCTGAACCATCACCTTGAAACCATTGTGGTGCACTTTATTCACAAAACCATCTTACCTTCTTCATTCATAATGCCTTTTTATCCTGTTTGTAATATGTTTCTGTTTGTTTTGGTTTGGTTTTTTTTTTTAAGTACAAAGTAAGATTATATCAAGACAGTAAGGACATTCCTGGGAAAGAAAAATCATGCTGTAATATTTATACTGTCTGAGCACAAAGCAATGATAAAGTGAAAATATAGTGTACAAATAATTTGTAATATAATAAACATTTTGTATGGCTACAATTACAATATAGTTTTTCAATACTGATTTCAAAGAAGAAAGTATTTGTGTTTAAAGTTATATTCTCATTTGAATATATCCATGCCATTTTTACTGAAGAAAACATAGTAATTTAGGTTTTTCTACTTAATGCCCCAATTTTATTTAAAAATATGTCAAATGTTTAGATGAAAATACTGTTTTCTGTGTACAAAATCTGTTGATGTTCTGACCACTCTTTGTCTTCAGATTTGTAAATCATCAGTAGAAACAGCTGCAAATGAAATGCACATATAATTACTTCCTGGTATCTGTGTATGGACCACTTCCAGTTGGTAAATTATGTGTGTTATTTTCTAACATAAATAGAACAGTAACTTTAAGATAAGATAAAATAAGAGGGTTCTCATTGACAGTAATTTTTTGAGAAAACCATATTGTCTGGATTTGTGAGAACCTCTAGCACTCAGTCTAGAAATATGAGTAATATTTGTATCCAATAATATTATGGGTAGAACTTGATAGAAGTGCATGAAAATCCTATATATAGAGATGGGGGCATTATCTTACATAGTAATCATTTCTATTTCAGGCTAACTTTGAAAATGTGAGATGTAAGAAATGTAAGATAAAAATGAGAAGCAAGTAGAAAAAGCAACATTGGATTGAGTGGCAGAACTGTTTTGTGTAAGGGCTGATATATACAAAGCTGACCACAGTTTTCATTATATTTCAAGATGTCTGACTGTTAATTAATTACATTTTAATGTGTGTTTTTCAGTCCTGCATTGCCAATGTAAGAGCTAACTGCCAGCTTCTAAAAGCTGAGGGAGCTTGAAAGCGGCAAGTTTTCTGAGCTAGTAGAAGTCACATCATTTTGCTGACCCTGTGCATTCTGGGCAGCTCCAAACACTGTGTCCAGTAACTTATGGTCCTGATCTTGCATTTCTTGTACATAAACAAATCTCAGTGTCTTCCCATACCTTGCTGACTGAAGTGGCATAGGAAAACAAGCATGAGACAATATGAAGGTTGTTAACAGGTCAGGAGTATATTAAGGGTTTGGAAGCCGTGGACCTTCTGTTGTGTGTTACTCATACCTGTAGAAAATGGTTGTGTTTGGCAGCTGTTCCCAGCAAGGTGCATTCCATATTGTCAGTGACTGATACACATAAATTAAAACTCAGTCCTGTCCCAAGAGAGTGTATGGATTCCTGCCACTCCTTTGTGTAAGCCACGTGCATTCTCTGTGCAGCGCCACATGAGAGGCTGCCATAATTAACACGAGTGGTTTCCAGTTACTCAAAGCAATCTCTTGTAATGAAATGCCAAGTTGCATGGAATCCTTATTTTACTACAACATTAGGAGGTGGAGGGAGGAAGAAAGATGTGGTCATACAGTATGCAGACTTTTTTAACAGTGCTAAATGGAATCACTAAGTGGTAACTTACAGTTTTTGTGTTAGACTTCCTTTTCATTGGTTAATTTTTTTGGCCATAACTCCAGGACTGAGTAACTTCTTTTTTTTTTTTTTTTTTTAATGCTTATCAAAATACCTCAAAATTAGATTTTTCCATTTTAAGGATAAGGTTCCTCTTTTAGAATGCTTTTTTCGAACTTTTGCCTTTCTCTCGTAGATAAATAATGCAAGACTCAACTTGTGGAAATGAGATTTATATAGGTCAGTGAATGAATTGCATTCTGACTTGCTCTTTAAAAGAGTCTTTCAAGATGGCCAAGTCATAAAGGCAAGGCTGGTTAGCACTGAAGAATCTCTACTGAGAAAAACTGCATTGCACATCCTTGATCAAAACTGTTTTGCCCCACAAGTGAAAAGCAATCAGAGAACTGAGCATCTGGTGATTCCTGTTATTTAGGAAACTTTTTGCTTGGGCTTTGTATAAATATGGGAGATGAGACAGATTTTGATGGGGTTTTGAGATGGATAGACTACCCTGTGTAACACATTTGCCCTTTGAGTTACCCTTAATACCCACAGACATAAAAACTACAGCCACCAAAGTGATGTGGCAGAAAGGTGGTTTAGGTCCTGATTTTAAAAATAGTTGAAATGCCCCAAAATCATATAATATTTGATGCTTTTAAAATCACCTCAAGACCATATTCTTATGAGTATTGTATCATACTTGTGTATAACTATATGTGTGTGTCCAAAAATACTTTTTCAAAACTAGTTCTATTTGTCCATCTCTTTGTCCTTATTCACTTCAGGTTCCTTAAGGTATATGGAGGCAATAATGGAGAGTTTGATCTCAGAGTTGTTCTGGTAGATGAGAAATGGGTTTTAAATAGGTGGTCAAATGGTATAGCAGATGTCTTGAAAATAATTACAAATATCATGAAGAGGTGTTCCAGAAATTGGATTTTTTTTTCATTTGTTAAAAATAATTCTTGTTTTAAGAAGTGCCTGACTTTTCATGAATTTTTCATGTTCAATTAATTCCCAAGGAGTAGCTTGAAACTATATTGCATTCTGTAAATAATTTTGTAACTTTATAAACACACATTTACCTAAGAGGCAATAATGGCTGCAAAGGATTGTAAATCACACGGGAAGTTGATTCCACAGAGTACAATATTTAAAAAGGAGGTGAATTTCTCTTCCAAAGTACACCCCTTTTCACTGCAGCTCAGTGCAGTTCTGTGCTTTGTAAACCAGTGTCTAAACACCATAACAAACACTGGCATCAGTTAAAATCCCTTTTATCTGGCAAGGAGCACTGAC
This sequence comes from Platyrinchus mystaceus, assembly GCA_035041135.1. Classification (NCBI taxonomy): domain Eukaryota; kingdom Metazoa; phylum Chordata; class Aves; order Passeriformes; family Tyrannidae; genus Platyrinchus; species Platyrinchus mystaceus. The sequence goes on from JAWWLV010000179.1 coordinate 5,770,058, forward strand.
TTTTGCAGCCTCCAGTGGGACCTTGTAAAGAGTGCCTGTGTATAACTTTAATTTTTTAAGCTATTAAACCAGAAACTTGTGGGTCCTTAACTCTGGCTTTTTGCATGGAATCAGTGGCTTTTAGGTCTTGTGTCACCAGCAAACTTAACTAACAGATTCCTTGAGATGTGATGCAGCAGAACGCAGCACCCTGTGCCAGGGACCCACCAGGATCTAAAAAGCAAGTTACTGTGGCAGAAGAATAGGTGGTAAACCTTACATTTCAGCAGTGGATGGACACTAAGTAGTTATGAGTTGATTATTACGGCAGGTCAAAAAGTCTTGAAGTTGACTGCTTTGAATCAGTTTATGTATTTGGTCAGCTTTTGATTTCTTCTTTTGTTAGTGTGCTACAAAATTAACAATATTAACAGCATATTCTATTTCAGACTTATAAATGTGGGAGATCTGAATGTAAGTAAACTTGAAGTTTGTTCTTTGTCTTTATCTACTACTTTTCACACTGCAATTAGGAAAAAACCCAAACACTTTACCCACCAAAAAAATTAATTTTAGTGCTTCTTTCTATGGTAGAGAGACTGGGAATGCTTTTTCATTTCATGTTGGTGTTGAGTTCTTCAAACTGTATTCAATGTCGTATTTGATAGAAAAAAAATGACAGTGAAGACAAAAATTTTGGAAAATTGGATAGAACCCACCTTACTGAAGCTGAAATTTTGCGTTAGGATTTAGCAACCCATCAGAAACAGCTGAGGCCCAACAAAAAAGTGTGTTCTGGGCAGTTCTTTGGATCTCGTTAGAAAGCACAGATATTCCTGTGCTCTTTGACATTTTGTTTTCACTTAATGTCTTTCTTGCCATTGCTGTGCATTCTGAATTTGACTTTTACATTGGTGTACACAAGGAGGTGCACTCTTTACCTCACTGATACGCTGCTGGTGTGATAGAAGTAGTGACTGACACATGTGATAGAGTTTTCAAATAGCTGTGGCATCGCTTGGCTTTGGCCCATGTTCTGCTTTGTGATAATTACAGAAATCATATTAGTATTAAGGCAACACATGATTATAGGCAACACCTCCCACTGAAGTTATTGGCAAAACACCTGCTCACTTCAAGGAGAACAGGACTGATCCAGTAATCCCTCAGTAAATTAGTCATCACAAGTATCTTAAAGTTGTGCAAAGAGAGGAAGGATGCTTTCTGGGTATGGGTAGCTGGAAATGGGGAGATGGGAGGTCAGTTGATTTTTCTTCAGGATTTCAGAGTGGTCCTGGGCAAGGTGCTCAATCTGACTGTGCCTCAGTGTCCCATCTGTAAAGCAGGGTGAAGGGACTGCCCCTCCTCATAGCCCTGCTGAAACCCTGGAGTGCAAGTGGGTACTTTAGTATGAAGCACTATTTATTTATGTCATGGAGCTTTGGTAATTGTTCAAGACTATACATTACCTGTTCCTCTGGTAGCATTTAAGTAAATGTGAATTTACAAGAAAAAGCTCACCTCCTGATAATATTTCAGTATGTTCTAGGAAGCCTTTCCAGTAACAGCCTCTGCACTTTTTTACAGAGATTTACAGAATTTATATCAATAAATTGCCTCACTTCCCATGCAACAGATCTCATTTTCCAAGGAAATGAACTTTTCTTACATCTTTGAATTATGGAAAGGACTAGCTCTGCATGTTTACAAATATCCATGTTATCTTTGGTGTTCACAGCTTGATTCAACTAAACTGTAATGGCTGTGTCTGTGAAATTTGCTCAAAATTTATGAGTGTTTCAACTGTAAATGGGAAAATTAGTTTTCTGAAGCTGCAAACTTGAGGGTGAATTTAAAGCCAAGTCTGGGAGGGATTAAAATGAAAGAAGAAGAAAATAAGTAATTAAAATTTTATACTATGCAATCAGAAGGGAAATCTCCAAGAACTGGTTCCTTTTGCAATTACAAATGTAGAACCATACTGATGGTAGAATTTTATATATGATTGAAAAGGAGGCATTTAAAATGTTCTGGGTCATTACCAAATGACTGTGTTTTTACTCTGAGCCATAGGGTGATTCTAGAAATGAAGCTTACGAGTACATAGAATAGTTTCTTTCATGTTAGTGGCTATAGCTTAGTTTAAAGTTGTACATGTGTGTTTTTCTTGGCAATTTTGCACATTAAATAAAATATGTCTCAAAATCTGTGTTGCTACTTATTGGTTGTTCCTGCTGTGTCCTTTTCTTTAGATCAGTGCCTTAAAGCATGAGCCTTCTTTTTACTTGGAGCTTCCAGGCTCCTGGGCTGCTTAGGGGTCCCATTGCTCCTGGTCTCAAGGCAGAACCTGGCAAAGGAGAGGAAAGGAGTTTTAAGAACGACCCAAGTCTAAACCATGTATTCCAGCGGTGGCATTCCCTCTGAGGAAAGGTGTTTTTCTGCCTTACACAGAGGTGAGCAGTGCAGTAACCAGCAAGAGTGTGAATTTTGAGGACATCTTGTGATTCTGTGTTTTCCTTTGTGAATTTTTGTTCTCACCCTAATGTCCTCTATGCCTTCCCCTATTATTCAGTCAGTTATTGTGGTTTTTAACAGCATTTGTTCAGGCCCAAGTTTCATGCTGTCAGTCTGAAGGAAAAGGAAAATGAAGCTATGTACTTTTGACAATACTGCTTTTGTGCAATTTGTGATGCAAGAAATTTTGACTAAAAAGTTTGTTTTAGTACAAAGCCTCTCTTTGTAGTTTCAGACTTAAAAAGAGGCAAGGAAGGATCTTCCCAAAATACAGGATAAATGAAATTCCTAGTGTTGTATGTATCAATACAAAGGTTCTGGGCAGATGGTATGCTTAAAATACAGTTTATATTTTTATGTACATATATATATGCTGTGACTGTGAGTGCTTAAATTGCCTCAAGAGGCTGTTCTGACTTTTCTCAAGATACACCCAAATCTCAGCCTACTTCAAAAATGTATGTTTTTAGTGTGTAACATTAAACAAGAGACTTGTGTTATTAATAATTATGTTTTCTTAGAAAAGCCAAATGCACCACTGATGGACTGCTTCCTGACTGGCAACTTTTTGATCCAGAACCTAGATGTCAGTGACCTTAAGAAACATCACCTCCCAAACAAACAAAAGAGAGGACAAGTTTTCTAGAGTTAAGTGCTGATTTCCCTACTTTATGTTGAGATCTTTGCTCTGAATTTTGAGGACAGGTGAATCTTACTGTGCAGCATCTACTGCTGAAAACATAAAAATCATTTTATGATAGCTTACTGCTTTTGGATTTCCTTTGTAATCTGTCCCTGAGCTAATTAATGCGGCTTTGAAGATTAATTTAAATTCTAATGATCCACTGTAATAAGGCTGAGTATCTATTTGGAGAATTTTAATGTTGCAAACTCTTAAATATAACAGTCTGAAATTTAATGGACCCGACTGTTCGGTATAAAATACTTTAAAGTTTAAAGGCATTCTTATTTTCAAATGGCTTTGTACCTAATTCCTGCCATCATAAAGCAGCCAAGGCCGTTCCAGGTTTCAGAAATGAAAGACCTGAGGCCATTCCTTGGGGAGCACCTGGATATCACTGCAGGTGTAGACACAGCTCTTTCAGCAAGACAGCTGTCAATTGCTCAGCCCTTGGGTTGGCTGTGAAGATGTGACAATCTGCTTTAGGAGAAGTTTTCTTGGTTTAGAATTTGAAATGGGGGCAACCTACTGATGATGTTTTGAGATCTCTGCCCATGAATCAAATTTGTGGCCTAATGTTTCTTTCTTGAATGCAACAGGGATGGGTTTGTTGAGTCACGAGGCTGCTGTATGAAAGAGATCTGAGCTATGCCAGCATCTAAATGTCAGGATTAGCCTTGTCTGAGCAGTCTGAGAGAACAGAAACAATTAAAAAAAAAGTCACAAATGTTGTGAATAAAAGAAAATGCAATAGGAATGCTATTCTGTTTAATATATGCTTAATTTTTACAAAAGAAATTATAAACACATTAGCTTTGAGATGAACCCATAAGCTCGCAGAGATGAGAGCAAATTACTGGATATAACAAGGTCAAGTGGAAACAGAGAAGAAAAATAAAGGTAAATAAAATGTTTAGGGACAAATTAAAACAAGCATATGTGCCATCATGTATTAATAACCTGGTTGTTCGTCCAGGCATGGACAAGCTTATTACTCCCCTGCTGAATTCATGCACGTGAGTGTGTTACTAGTTCCAACTGGGAGTACAAAGAGTGATTCCTTTCAGGCAGAAATATTACATCATATCTCCCATGTTTCTCCCACAGTCTCTTAAATTCCTTTTGTAGGTGCTACTTCACACACAGAAGGGTGTTACTTCACCACACATCCAGTGATCCTTTCCACGGTTCTTTAATGATCATCTTGGAATGTGGAGATGCTTCAGTGAAAGGGCTTTGGCCAAAGTATCTTGATAGAAGAGTGCTGTGGGTGATGCTGGCCAAGGGAGACCATTCTGCCTTGTTCTGGCACATGACCCAAAGGACTTTTTCCAGTAGATGTCTGTCCCCAGGAAACTTTAACTGAGATTACGTATTAACTGACATTATTCCTTGCATTATTGCCCAGTAATTAAACATGAAGTGTTGTTTTAACATAAAGGCCATATGAAAAACTGAACAACAGATGGAAAAAGATTTAAACTGTGTGTTGGGAAAAGCAGCTCTGTTTAAGCCAAGAAAAACCGAGTGAATTAACAGCTGATGAGGGCTGGATGCAAAGTGACAGACTTCGTAAAAGCTGAGAAGTAATAGTTAGGAAGCAGTGATTGCATGTGATGGAAACCTACAAGGCCTTTGCAATAACCTTGGAAAACTTAGAGTGGTTAAGGAATGAAATTATTCTGCAGATTAGGAAAAATGAAGATAGTTTCTCTGCTACCTAATTTGATTTTAAAGCTCTTACTTCTGCACAAAGCCTTTGAAGGCCTCTGTGTCTTGGCCCTTTTTGTTTAATCCAAGGTTGATTTCTGATATTCAGTTTAGACACTGACACAATTCTCATTTTCATAGTAATCAACTATTTGAGTTTAACCATTCGCATTTTCACAACAATTAAGCATTTCAGGTTTAGCCTCAAAACTCTTTGAGAGAATTTTTATCCTCATTCTGCAGAGGGAGCAGTGAAACACTTCAGATTTCCAAGGTGTTCCAGCGATAATTTGGTTCTTTAGGCACAATGATTTACCTTTTGTTTATTTATTGTCTCAGCCTCTAAAATGTGCCTGGAAAGAGATATAAATCATGGGTGTTTCTGTGAGCATTTCCTGACCAGGTGTAAAAAGATCTCATTTAAGAAGCCCACTTTGGAAGTGACTTATGGTGCTGTCTGGAGTGAAACAGCTTAAAATATGCAAACTAGTGAAAACAGAACTGTTTAGCCAGGAGCACGATGTTATTAATTAGACTCCAGAGAGCTAAGTAGCAATTAAATGGTGCCAAGGTGGGCCTTTTGCTGGCTTCAGCCAGCTAAAGGGGAAGGGTGTTTGAATTGAAGTGGATGATGGAGTGTAAAAGGAAAAGAAGCTCACAGTGACCACTCCTGACCTGACCCTGTGTACAAACAGCTGCCAGGGCCTGGGGGTTACCCTGAGGCTGCAGGAACCCCAAGTGAGACCCTCCCTCAACCTGTGTTAAAAAAGCCTTGTCCCCAGTCCTGCCCTGAGCTTCCCACCCCCACCATCCCGAGTCCCTCTCCATGCCCTGCCTGAGGGACACCAGACCACTGGACAGAGCACCCTGCTCAGGCTTTGGTTCATTAAAAAGCCCATTGATCAGCAGATGAAGCCGTGAATTGCCATGTCAGCAGGGACACCAGCTGGCAACAGCCAGTGCAGAGGTAAGATTCTGTTTAAGATCTAGTGCTCTGATAAAATGTGATTGTTATAGTTTGATGATTGAGAAATAAGAGTTATAGGTTTTTTTGAATATAAACTCTGTGTATGGTAGATCAGAATCTGGCTGGAAAGATTGAGATACTCAAAGAGTGAATCCTGCAATAAGCAGTAATAGGAAATAAAATTTTGATACTGTATTGTGTTAAAATGCTTCACAGTCGAGCAACTTGAATACGGTTTAAAAAACCACAGATTAAAATATCAGACTTAAAAATAAAGCTGTTTGCCAAAATATAACAGCTTCAGAGTCAGTAACTTTATTATTTCATGCTGCCACCTACTGCTCTGGAATTAGAATAGGAAAAAGTAGTTGGTATCTTTTTATCAGTCTGATGAGCCTGTTTACTACTTTGTGAGGTTATTTTCCATGCCATGTGTGGCACTATTTTTGAATGGTAAATGTTCCCCTGATCTTCAGTTTTCCTTATGAAAGGACGTGCTTTCCAAACATTAGGATGTTGTCACTTCAAAAATTACTGCTTTAGCCTAAGCACAGTTATTCCTAAAACAATAGTAAAAATGTTAATTGAAAATCCATGTTATATGACTATTCTGTTAAAAACTAATTCAAGCCATTACTTCTGTAATTTTGTGGTACACTAAAGACTGTGATTGTAACAAAGATTTTTATTCTAATATGAAAGTAGATTTTTAGAGCTGGCTTAGAGGTGTAGACTTTTGACCATACCTATTTACTCAAAATTTCACTTCATGTACTTAGAACTAAAAGAGGAAAAACAAACAAACAATATTTTGTATTGCAATTACTGTGTTTCCTGGCCACACATATCTTGAACACCATCAATGGACTGCTGGGAATCCTGACAACAGCAGTGTTAATTTCACAGTGTTTTTGAGGACAAAATTACACATCCTGTCTGCATATAGTAACTGGAGAAAAAAAAGGTAAAAAATACAGTAGTGCTATCAGTAATTAGTACTAGACAATTAATAAACACAAAAATGCAACAATATATTTTTAATTTGGTAGGAGAATAGCATCTAGTAAGTAGAAACCCAATATTGAAGGTCCATTAAAATACTCCATAGAGATACAGTGGCAGAATATTCAGCTGAAATAATCCTCATCATGTTGGTGGCTATTATTTTAGGTTCTGCAATGCTTTCATGCTTTGTATCTTCTTTTCTTCCAGTGCCTTCAGAAGTTTATCTAAACAGGAATAAAACATAATTTGTCATTAATTTTGTCATTAATACTTTTAAGAGAATCAAATAATGTATTAAGCAAACTAATAATATTCCTTACAATAACTTGTCTAGCAAATATCTGAAATATAAAGTTTCTCAATAGGTATTAAAATGGAAAAAAAGTATGTATTGCTATAAAAAGGGGAAAAAATATTATTTTCCTGTTCTGAAAAGTATATATATGCAAGCTACCTATCAGAACGTCTTTGAGATCTTCCTTTGAATGTGTATATCTGATGCACGTTTTTTCTGTGTTCTTGTAACCTCTGCACTGCTGCAGGTTTCTTGACTGTCAGCCCATGGCCTTGAAGGAAATGTCGAGCATCATATCCTTACAGCTGCTGGCCTCCCTACTGGAACACTTAAGTATCGTGACCTGATGAACTTATTTTATTTCTCGCATTTCCTTCACGGCCAGCGGGTTTTAAAACTAAAATGCCAAAGTTTAGCTTGTTTTGGGTTCCCCCCAGCCACCTGTGGCCGTCAGTGGCCTTTATTTCACATCCATGTGATTTACAACCGCAGGGTCTCTCTCATAAGCAGCGGACACATTTTGCCTGTACAAAATCCCTCTGATTCTGCGTTGGTTTTGTTAACACTTAAATGACTTGGGGTGGCGGCGGTGGTGGTGGTGGTGTCTGTTCCTTTGTGCAACAGTAATTCCTACGCCTCCTTTAACCCGTGCCCTCAGCCGGGGGGGAGATGACCGCGGATAGCGCCTCTCTCTGCTCCTTGCACCCCTGTGTCCCTGCCGTGTGCCCTGGGCTGCCGCGGGGCGCGCAAACCCGCGCCGGCCCGTTCCGGGGGGTTCCTGATGGAGGGACCCGCTGCCCTCGCGGCCGCGCTGCGCTGGGGGTTGGCAGGGGTGTCTCATCCCGGGCGGGGGGACACGCACACTGCCTGGCGTCGAAGCCGTCCCCGACGAGCGCCGCCAGCTCCAGCTCCTTGAAGCGGATGCCCAGCTCGCACATCTCCTCCTGCAGCTGCAGCTGCGCCTGCTCCGCCGGCCGCCGCCCGCCCGCGCCCCCGCCCCGCGCCCCCCGCGCCCCCGCCCCGCCGGGCCCGCAGGGGCGCAGCGGCTCCGGGGCGAGGGGCGCGGGCCGCGCGGCGTAGCGGGGCGGGGGCCCCGCGGTGGCGGCGGCGGTGGCCGGCAGGGGCTGCCACGGCCAGCACATGGCGGCGAGGGGCGCCCAAGCGCCGCCGGGCGGGCGGGGCACGGGTTCGGTGCCGTGGAAGTGCGGGAAGTACAGCGGCGGCCACGACGGGCGCTGCACGGTCATGGCGGCCGCGGTGCCGGCGGTTGTGCCCGAGGAACCCCCCGGGCGGTACGGGCGGTTGTGCCCGAGGAACCCCGGGCCGAGCCCCGGGCGGTACGGGCGGTTGTGCCCGAGGAGCCCCGGGCGGTACGGGCGGTTGTGCCCGAGGAACCCCGGGCCGAGCCCCGGGCGGTTGTGCCCGAGGCGCCGCCGCCGCCTCGAGCCGCCCGAGCTAGGCTCGGGACCCCCCGTTCCTTGCCCTCCTTCTCCCGAGCCCTGACTCTCTCCCGGGATCCATCACACGGAGCGCCGCGTTCCCGGCGCTGCGGAGTTCTCCCGTGGAAGGGCAGGTGTTTCCACCCAGCGGTTTTATTTCTGAGCCGGGAAAGGTGGTGTGTTTCGGGGCTGCGTTAGGCTCTGGCAGTTGCGTTTGGTAGAAGGAGCGAGGAAGGCATTGTCCTAAAAAATTGTTTAATTTTTGGAAGTTTATCTTCAGGCTGTTTGTGAGAGAAAGGAGCCGGGTACCGACGATGGGAGGATGTTGGTGATGAGATTAGGGGAAATTTCGTCTTCAGGTGCTTGCTCATGGATAGTTAGTGCCCTGCATATCTGATGTTCAGGATTATAAGGTTGTGGGGGCTGTTTTGGGGTAGGCGTTTCCCCCTTCCCTCCCCCCAAAAAACCAATAAAATCTTCCATGATTTTTTTTCTATGTGCGAATGAGACTTGTCATTAATACTGTTTGGTTGCAATTTCTTTAGCCTTAGCTCTTTCCATTAAGTATGACAACCCCCTTCCAGCCCTGGGCAGTTAGTGGGGCATGGCTGATTGCTGCTGTGGAGCTCAGAACAAACAGAGCCTCTCTGGCTTCCAGCAGGAGGACTTCTGGGATGGATTTAAGCTGATTCGAAGTGCTTTGGACAACCCTAATAAGCGAGGTGCTCAAGCAGTGCTTCTGGTAAAGGGCTGGTGACTGCAGGGCTGTGGAGGTTAGTTAGAATCAGTAAATTCCCTTAAAACGAGGTGAAAAGCCCACTGCAGTACTAACAGCCTTGAGCAGGCTTCAACAATGCACAGCCCCGAAAGGACTGATATGTGCTCTGAAGTAAATTCTATTTTTAAAGCTTTCCCTTGAATAAAATGGGAAGTTTTTCTAGAACCTGAACTTCTGTGTGCTTTAACTGAAGTGCTGTGTGCTGTGAGCCGATAGTGATGTAAATGTTTTGAAACTCAGCAGATCTACAGATGCACAGATGACACTCAAAAGAGTGACAGTCAGTGTCCTGAAAAGGGGTATGGACAGAAAAATAGTTTTGGGAGTCACTTAGTATTTTATTTTAACGTGCACTGTTTAGGGAGTGTGCTCTGACTTGGAGCCAAAGCATATTGCATTACATGTAGTGTGCTTACATAACTAAAATTCCAGTACCAGTATAATACCAGTACAGATTGCATATTTTGTAAATGGAACACACATATTTGAAATAAAAACTGATCAGAGGAGAAGTCTGATAACAAGATTTCCTCCCCCCCCCCCTCCCCGTTCTCAGTAGATGAGACAAGAACCATCAGTATCGTTCATTCTAAGTGATGGTGTGTGGAGAAAGCCCAGGCATTAGGTGGAGGCAGCACCTGCAATTGTCTGGTTTTGTTTCCATGGTAATTTGAGAATGTATAGTAAAAGTTAATAACCCTTCCTTAACTAGATCTTTTTGGGTTGCTTTTGAAAGCAAAACAGTGCTTGTGCAGGATTTGCAGGGAGCCCAACTTTTGAAACCAGCAGAAAGCCCAGTGCTTCCACTTACCTTTCCTAAAATAAGTTCTTTTTTATCTTTGAACATGCAAACAAACCACATTGCTATTTTATTTGAATCTAATTCAATCTGCCTTTGTTTATGCTCTAATTTGCCTTCCCTTTTATGGGTGCAATTCACTTTGGGGTAATATTGATATTCTTTTAAATCAGTAATACTTTGAATAACAATTTGAATACAGTCTTGCCATCGCACTGTCAAGGATTTCTGCTGTATAAATTGCAGTTTTAAAGGTACTTACATGGAAAACAAGGATAGCTATGCATAAACATTTTGATAGAGTTATTAATGGAATTTTTCAGAGTTAAAGCCAGTATATGTACGTCATTTGGGAGAGGCAGAATGCGGATATTCATTAACACGTGTGTATATTGTGAAGTTGTGGTCATTTATTAAAAGTAGTAGGGGTAGAATGCCAAGAACATCAAGGTTGGTCTTGGCCCTGATCCTTTGCAGCAGTTCGAAGTTTCTGGAGATCAATCTTAGCGAAAGGAGAAAAGTAACTCTTTTCAAACATAAGGAATGTAGATTTTCAGCTGAAAGGGGTTAAAAGGGCAAAAATGTGCCGAGAAGCAAGAGGAAGGTACTTGCATTCACAAAAGAGGAAAAATTTTGAAGGAAAGAGCATAATACAAGTGTTGTAACTGATAACACTTTTTCTAACATTTTGTTTTCATTATTTTTATATCAGATTTTGGACAGCTCATTGTTCACCAGGACCCCCAGTTCATTCTCTGCAGAGCTGCTTTCCAGCAGGTCAGCCCCCCAGCCTGTACTGATGCACGGGGTTATTCTTCCCCAGCTGCAGAACCTTTTTGCCTTCGCTGTATTTCAGACAGTTCTTTTCTGCCCACCAAGGATGTCACGCCGTGAGATGTGAGAAAAACGCTGCTTTTAACAAAGATATAATTGCAGTATTTATACAGTGTTACTCATAGGTCAGATGTGCGCCTTCACCTTGGGCACTGAAAATTTGTTTCCGTAGTTGGGATAATTTAATCAAGGATCAGAGTTTCGACACAAAAGATGTCTGTGTGTGTGTTTTGGGCCAGCAAGTGCAGTACAGGCAGTAGCTATACAGATGTGAGCCGGTAGAGGGAGGCACACACGTACACTTGGTAGTGTGCTACGATTTGTCAGATTAATCACGTTCATCTCCGTGTATTTAAGTGCTGATATTTGAAGTGCCTGTGAAAGCGTTCATTTTGAGAAACAAGTCTTTTACTTATCTAGCCGTCAAAGACTGTAGTGACAGTATTCCAGCCACCTCTTCTCTACAGTATGTAAAAGCTTTCTGAAAGACTTTTCTGTTGAGTGGAGCTAAGAATAGTGAATTAAAGTTATGAAGTCTGAGGGCAGCTAAAATATTCTCATGTTAGTTGCAGTAGTAGTTATTCTGCAGTATTAGTGACAGTTATTACTGATACTCAGAATGTTGAGTGTGTATGTGCATGAATTCATGTTTTTTGCACAGATTGCTTTAAGTGTCTGTAAAAGCCACAAAAACTACAGCTCTTCTGCTTTTACAGTGAATTTTGGTGTCAATTAAAAAAAACCCCACACAAACAACAGACTTTCATCCCTGAGATACCATGAAAAGTTATTGCAAAAAGTTGGATTTAACATCTAATGTGTTATTTAAAATGTATACTAATAGATCAATTTTTTTGCACACAGTTGAGAATTGTGTTGGTCTTCCAGCATAAATATTCCGCCATCTCTTCTTTTTAGTTTAGCTTTTAGGGTTAGTTGTCTTTTTTCCTGTCTTTTTAGTTGACTTAATTATGTTGGAGTTCCTGGCTGGTCCAATTATATATTTTATACCAACTTCCCACTTTCAGTTCCCAAATTCCCAGCCTCTAATGTCTGTCATTCAGATTCTCCTGCAAAAATTGCTGTATTTTCTCCTTTCTAGGGTAAAAGCTTTTACAAATCTCAGCAGTACTGTGCTGTACTTCCAGTGTGTGATGAACTGACCACAATCCACGTTCTCTATCCCCCTTCGCTTCTGTAGGAGAGGAAGTAAAGAAAATCATGGGTAAACTTAAGCCTGGGAAGAAAGGAGGCATGGAGAGAAGGTGTTCTAAGATTTGTTTTTATTTCACATTATCCTACTCAGATTCAGAATTATTTTCCCCAAGTCAAGTCTGTTCTACCCATGACAGTAACTTGTAAGTGGTTTCTTGCTGCCCTTATATCAACCTATGAGCCTTTTGTCATATTTTCTCTCCCCTGTCCAGCTGAGGAAGGAAGTGATAGAGCAGCTTTGATGGCTACCTATTGTCCATCCAGGGCTAACCCACCACAATAATCTATATTATTTGCTAATAATAGAATCTAATTGTTTTTACTGAGTTCATCCTGGTTTCAGTTTATAATCTGTAGGATTTATTAGTGAAGTGGATTTCAAAGGGATGCAACTCCCTTCCCTGATGCATCTCTGGCCTGCAAGATGTGTCACATTACAATAATACAAACCAATATGAAGTGGGCTATTTATAAAGTCTCAAAGCACTGTGCCAGCAAACTTAAAATTAACAGAGAGCAACTAATTAACAATTATACATCTTGAAAGAAGTGCTAATTAGAAAGTTTTTAAGAGATGAATTTTCAATTGAAACACAAAATTAGCCGGAGACTAAGTGCCTGAAATAGAAATTTGGACTGATTAGCAGAAATGCAAAAAGCACTAGCTGTGTAAGAAATGAATTTTTAATTTTCTCTTCAGGTAAGTCTCTGGCAATCTTTAGGATATGAACAAAATCTGCTGTTTTGGCTAGGAAGTATAAATCAAACTATTTTTCAGTGCTGGTGTTTCAGTCTTATACGTGTTTCTAGAGTGTTGAGTCACAAAAGTTGGAGATTTTGGCAGATGAACCATGACTCTCTGCCTCTCTCTGATGATTTCTGTGCTACTGAGTTCAAAACACTTCCCTTACTCCAAGAATACAATATGAGGTAAGAACAAGAAGTTTTCTGGAAGACAGGAGTTGCTTAAAGGCATTCAAGCCTGGTGAGTGGGAGAGCTTTGTGTGTTTTGAGTTTTTTCTCCTCTTTGCCATTATGTCCTGTTCTTCTAAGGAGTGTTGGGAACATGAATCTGGTGGGTTCAGGAGTGGTTTAGATATTACATTTTTACAAGACAAAGTGCTGCAGGTTCTACAAATGAAATAAAAGCAGTATTAAAAACTGATCTACCTGCAGGCTCTCTGAAAAGTTCTTTTGAAATTCCTTGGATTTATGCATTTTAGCTTCTCTGTGAGTATGTGTAGGATGATGGAGAAGGAATTAAGTTATTTTGATAGAGCAGAGTAACGTCTGCATATTAATTGAGCAGGTAAGTACTTTGATTAGCTATGTTTGCATCTGAGTTAATGACAGGTGCTGTTCCTTTAAACACGAATCTTTGTCAAACCCTGTTTGTTGCCACCAAATATAGCTCTAGGACGACTTGGTTTCTGAAATGTAATTTTTTTATAGTCTGTCTCTTTTCTGGAGACTATATTTTTTCAGTTGTGTACTTGGCAATTTAAAGGAAGTAATGAGACCCCCTGTGGAATAGGAGTTCCAGTGAGCATTAGACTAGAAATCTGGGTTCAGTGCTACTGAAATGAGTCATCACAGCAGGTAAGGTTGCATAAAAAAGGCACAGTTTGCCACATAAAAAAATATAAAGGGATCCCAATCTATGCCAGCTTTGAAATAATAGAACTCATGAATAATCCTGAAGGCAATCTCATGCCTTGTTCCTGGCTGTTCATATGCCATACTCCCAGCACCTTTTGAAATTCCTGTGGCAGAACCATCATTTAATGTTGGCTGGATAAGCACTATGAGGGTTGAAAATAATAAAGTTTACTTAATAGTATTCAAATGGATTGCATATTTTGTTTTTTCCTGTTTTGAATTGAAAGCGGTCAAAAGAGAATGAATCTACGTGTCACCCAAATATTTTTATTTCTGTGATGGGAGTTGACATTGTCATAAATCTCTGTGTTTTCAGATTTCAGGTGTGATCTACAGTCCTCAAAATTTATTTAAGATATTTTATGCCTCTAAAATCCGGATGGATTTCACTGGGGATATGCATATGCTCATAACTTAATTCAAATAGGCATTAACAAAAAAAGCCTTTGCACGGATCTGTAAGATTTGGTTTTTATTAGTTTACACTATAATTAGGGACTGAGCATTGTGCTTAAAGCTTTCTCTAAGGGTCAGCATTGTGTAATATTATGTTTTCAGAACTGTGTAAATAGTAGTGGCATATAAAGTGAGGCTTTTACATATTTGCCGATGGTTACTGTAAAAGATAGGTTATCTTGGTTATCCTCAGGATTAGAATTGCCAAAATTTGGAGATGTAGGTAGTTTCTAATTATAGGAGCATTGGAATGGGAGTGGTCTCTCACTAATGAGTCTCTGGAGCTGCAGCTCATCCTATCAGGGAATGTGAAACCATATCAGCAAGTGCAGTCTACACTACTTACACTAACTAAGAATAATGGAGACTGGCTCATGCCAAACATAAAAGCACAGTGATTGCAGTGAAACTGTATTATAATGGTACAATGAGTTTCATTAAGAGTCATTTTCACCATACAGCATAGCTGAATCAGAGCAAAGATGTCATTCAAGTGCTTCAGTGCAATATGCCTTTGCTCACCATTACGAGTGCTGTGCATTGATGAACAGAAATTATGATAAAAGTAGCAATTTCTTTGCAGCCACTTAAAGCTGCTTTCTTAAAGTGCACAAACAAGATATGTATTTCATAAACAGGGCTAGCAACTGGTGTATGTTGACTGATTATTTAACTTTCCTCTGTTATTTTGAAAACTTCAGTTAGATGAATATTAAACAGATCTACAGCTGGGCCATTGTTTTCTTAGGAAAAATCATGACCTTATGGTTTAGCCATGTGTGAAGCTTTTGGGATGTTTATGGTCAGGTGTTGAATTTCTTTTTTTTTTTTTTTTTTTTTTTTTGGAAGATCCATCAGCTGAAGTATTTGGAAGACTTATGGCCTATATAGATAGTATATCATGGTTTAAATGGACTGTGTGCAGTTCCATCCTCAGCTGCTGTGACCTCATTTCTTCTACTGGAAGATAACTTTACAGCTAGCTGGTTGCTGCAGCAGTGCATTTGGCAGTTCTTTCTGTGTATTTCTTCTGGAGTTTATCATGAAAAACCAAATGATCCAGCAGAGAGGTTACCCCTATGTATAAAGAATCTGGAGGAGAAAAGAGAATACACTAAATCAATAACAGAATAACTTTATTTTAAAAGGAGTGATCATCCATCATCGTGCCATTTATTAAATTGTATTTAATAAACATAAGAGTTTGAAAAAAATCACCAAGTGCTCCTGCCTGTAAGAGCAGATGTAAGATCACCTTAATCATTAGCTCCCTGAGAACCACCTACATGCTTGGTTGAAGCTTCAGTCTCTCAACAGTGAAATTATAATCCCTGCATTTAGAGTTAGTGTGTTTCAGACATACCTGTGCCTCTAGGCACACATTCAAAAATACAGATTATCTGAAGTGAGGAGTATTTCTCTCAGAAATACTGATAGCCTGTTGTCATGTAAAATGGTCACTTTTGACAAACAAGCCTGGGTTTTTTTTTTATATGATGGTGATGTGGATCGTGGTGGATGTAAAGAACTGGAGTAAAGCTCTGGAAATCAAGGATTTAAAGTTCCCCTAACCTGGGAGAGAGATGACAAGAAGTAGGACTGGACCTTTTAGCATAAGACTGGTTTAGAAATGAGGCCTAGGAGGTCTCTTGAAGTTAAATACATAGAAATGGTTTTTCTGTTATGTACCTGAAATTATTAAAATAACTGAAAACAGTTTAATGCTTCTAAGGGGAAATACTCAGGGTTTTTTTCTCCTCCTTGCTTTAACTTTGTTTAAAATACATTTTCTCTGAAGCATTAGTATTTCTTGGGTTTTTTACTGTTTAGTCAGGTCTGTTAGCCTTCATTTTCTGCTGCCTCTTGGAAAATTGTTTTCCTATCACTTCAATTAACTCATTTGAACAATAGTTCAATGCCTTTATACAGTGAAAAGTGAGCTTTCAAATAATTCTGGGGCACCTCTGCTGTTTTCTTATTTTATGGACTAAATTGTAACAAAAATGCACAAAGGTCATCTAATTTAAGCACATGTTTTGGGGTAGAGGGAGGGAAAATACAGTGAAGACTTGCTGGCTATTGCCATGTGGTCACAGAAATGGTAAAGGAGACAATTATCTGTGAATGTGACCAAGAGGAAGAAATAGGAGAGGGGAGGGCACAAGGTAGAGGACCTTGTGAATAGGTGTGTTGTAGTAAGGTACCCCTCCAAAGTGTTGCTTTTGAAAATTAGGTATCATGAAATCTGATACATTCCTAAAGAAAATGGAAAGTCTGGTCACAAGGGTTTTCTGAAGACCCAAGGAAAAGTCCTGGAGAGGGAACTGTAGCTGTTCCTTCTCCCACCTTGCAGCAGGTGGTGGAACAACAGGCTCGTTCCTGAGCAGGGCTAAAAGATATTGCTTCATAGCTGGGAAAAGAAGGCTGGAAATTTTTGAAAGCAGGTGGAAGCAAATATGAGGCAGCTGCATCAGCAATATTGCACAAGCAGTGGGTAATTCTGTGCCTTGCTGTTTATTTGAAATGCCCTGTTGGACAATCATCAATGTGCCGACACCTGCAGCACATTTTGCTCCTTGGCTCTTGGCAAAGTTCAAAATATGAATACTAAACCACAAGCTAAACCAAACCAAGCTAACAAGGCTGTGGATAAGGGCAATTTTAAAGCATTGGCTACGGGCTTTTTTTTTTTTCTTTCCTTTATAGCCCACATGAAAGTTGTCTAAAAATAATTTTTGGCCCTATTATAGCAAAATAGCTTAATCCTTGGAAGGCTGGCTGGATTGTCATCCCCCTGGTGCTGTGGCAATGATAATACTTCCTTTGGTGTCAATGCCATTGCTGAGGATGATGTTAGTTAATGTATCATCAAAGCTTGATCATTTACAATTAATTGCTATATATGAATTAGTTAATGGATGGATTCTGTCATTAATTTGTTGAAATTACAGTACTCATATCTATAAAATACCTTGCACTCAGAGCACATATTCCAACTTTAAACCACATGTATGAGCCTTCTAGTAAATAAATGCCTCTTGTATTAAGCTGTATCCATCCCACTGACATTTTTGAAGCTGTGTAATGTAGCAAATCATATCCAACATAAACAGATGAAATGCATCATGAATGAAACAGGATGCTTGTGGGAAAAGGTGCAATGAAAGTAAATGTATGATTTTAGCAGACTGGATATTTCTAATTAGCCCTGAATCGTTCATTTTCATGGGTAAGTATATATCCACGTAATTAAATGTGTAGTGCTTCCGCGATAGTCCATGATCGGAGCTCTTTCCTTTGATTGCCAGCAGGTGTCTCTCTTGATTATAGCAAAGCGCTGCAGTTGGAAGCCGAGCTCTGACTGATGGTCCGTGCGGAGGGCGTGCAGTGCCTCATCCTGCCTGCTTCCAACTGAACTGGAATTTTTCGTGCAGTGCCTCATCCTGCCTGCTTCCAACTGAACTGGAATTCTTCGCTGTGCAGCAATGGGGCTTTGCACACAGACAGCTAGAAACGTATCAGGTTAATGGCATCCAAAAATGAATATGCACAAATGTCATCCGAATGCGTGTCAGTTCCATAAAATATAATAATGGAATGATGCGCTCCAGGAAAGGCAATTTGAGAAATGCCTCGTTTGATTTTTTTTTTTTTTGTGGTGAAAATTGCTACAAAAGAGCGTGGGGGCTCAGACCAAGCTTGAATGATCTAGCAGAAAGAAAATCTTGTACCTTGATCTTAGAAGAAACATCTTTTGTATAATCACAACATTATTCAAATGCCATTTTACATCCTATTCTCCAATTCTTATTCTGAGCTGCAATACGAAAGTAATCTAAGTAGGGGTGGCAAATAGATGGTATAACCTTTTATGTTTTTGACCTTTGCTAATACAGGAGTAATTTTTTGAATGAGAAGGTGGGATTTGAGTAATTTCAGTGCACAGAATGGGAAAGCCTTACAGGGGATGGCTGCTGCTGTAAAGAACACACTGCTGGAATTTTTGGGAGGGGAAACTTAATGTTGCTGAGATGCTGAAAAGGTGAAAGCAAGGCTTAAGTTGTCTTTTATCAGTAGAGGAACAGGTCAAAGATGTCATGTGGTTGATATGCGGTGTTGGGTGGCAGGAATTTTGACATGCTGGAAACGAGCGGGTACACACTGGAGAAAGAGGGAGAAGTCACAGTGGAAGCTCACTCATTATGGAATAGAGTTTGGCAAGTAAATGTGGAAATTAATTAATTAGTATATGTTGCAGAAGAAGTGGTCTGAAAATAAAGATTAGAACAGACAACCACTCACTAGGGACTTTCTCTTTATTAGCAGAGCCTGGTGCTTCAGCCTGCTTCTGAGATAAAGGTTCACAAGAAGGATAAGAAACTTTGGAATTAGAAGGGGTTATTGAATAGTGAAAACAGAGTAATGGAAAGGTTCCAGTTTTACCATGTCGAATGGAAATGGGGGTGGTGTGTCCAAGCAAGCGTGCACAGCATTAGCAGGCTCTTAAAAATACAAGTCACTGAAATGCAAATGCATTTTACACACAGCTCACTCAGTAATGATCGAGATGGGGGTGCTGTGAGGGCAGAGATTAACTTGTCTAACAGTCGAGCCAAGTAATTTCCCCCAGTGAATACTCTTCAGGTGCAACCTGAATAAAGTGCTGGAGTGGAGGAGCTCATCTGCTACCTGACATCAATGTTTAGGGTAGCAGGATTTTTTTCTTTTAGAATATACACTTATGGGAAATCAGTTAGAAATGAAGTCTGATAGAATCCCTATAGAAACCTGCTGTGGATTTTTAAAGTGTTTTTTAATACAAACCCTTTAGGAAACTGTGACTCATCTCCAAAAGGATAGATACTTCAGAAATGCACTGCTAGAAATAAATTCTTTTATTGTGTTTTGTATTACTTTTCAAGTTCTTTTAGTTTCTTTTATGAAAAGCTATTTCTCTTTCACTATGAGAGGGTTTCTGAGGGAAATATGTATCTGATATCAACAGATTCCACATAAGGGTTGTTTCAGGGATATATATAGTTTCTGAGGGCACAACTTCCATTATAAGGAAAATGAGAGTTCTCCTTTTTTAATGAACCACACAATGTAAGAACAAAGAGGCCCTTGATAAGAAAAGGGAAGAGAATCTTATTTCCAAGCCTGTACGCTGCATTTTTATGAGTTTAGAATTCTAGATATACAGAAGGAAGAAATATCCTGCATGGCAAATTACTTTTAAAATGAATGCAAAATGGGTGTCCGTTTTCTTAGCTGGCCTTGAAAATGTCAGTCAGGGAGTTTTCCTTACAAATCTAACCTTTAAGCTGCTGCCCTGCTGCATCCTGTTGCTTTGCATATACCTGGAAACAGTGGAACATTTCTCTCTAAACACAAATTAATTTGTTGGAAGCTGTGTTTCTGCACAGCTTATTCCACTTGTGTATATATCTCTATATAGTCAATATTGCATCAAATAATGACTGTGGGTTTTGCTTATAGGAAAGGATAAATAATTGTTGATAAATAATTTGGTTAAATTGCTGATCATGACATTAACATTGAATTACTGAATTAGCATGCTTTACTGGGAAGTGCTGCAGGCAGAAACTTCTTACTTTAGCCATATACTATGAAAATACAAAAGTCCTTTGGCTTTCAGTATTAATCTGTCTCTGGAATTAGGGCAAGAGAATAAGGACACTTCAGTCGTAATATCCCTGTTTTGTCAGCCTGGCCCCCATCTCATCCTGTTTTTCCCTCTCTGAAGAGAAGTAATATAGATCAGCACATGTTCATTAGTCCTCTGGATTTTAAGACATGGGAAGTGATGTCTGGGCTTTAAAATGGATGGTCAATTAATTTATGACTGTTAACAGCACTGCAGTTTGCAAAGATGGAGAAAATATTATTCAAATAATGCTCAGAATCTCTGCTGGTTGCATCTAATTGGCAAAAGGATTTATTTTTGCATTTCTCTAGTGCTGCACAACAGGTAAAACACATAAATCTTCTGTTTCATCTTGTGAAGTATTTGGTATTGAGTGGAGGGAAGGTTTGGTCTGATGCATGCACTTGCTGCTCTGTGCACTCTGCTCTGAGCTGGCTGCAGGACTAGGTGGCCCCTGGTGGTCTTATCCCACCTAAATTGTTCTGTGAGTGTTTTCTATGATAAGAAACAACTTTCTGTACCATTTCTAGTGATGACAACTGTGCAAACACGCTATGCGACATCAGAGGTCCTTGGCTACTCCTTTGGTTAAAAAATTAGACTTAAAAACCAACTTAGATAATCAGTCCAACTATTCTATTGCATTTGAAGTGAATGGGAATGCTTTTATTGGCAGCAAAAAGGTTTAGGTCAGACTTTCTACACATAAATGTTCGCTTACTGAAACATGGTAAAATTATCTTAATTTTTATGTAATTGCACTCTTTAAAAAGATATCATTTTCTAAAACTACCTTTTTTAAAAAAATCTGCTGGAAAATAGTATAAAACCCACATTTCATGTGAAATGTCTAATAAAATCAACTTTAAGAGCTACTTAAATGTTTTAAGTCTTTTATGCTGATGGGTATTAGAAATCAGTATGTTTTTCACTACATGAGATTTTGGTTTTGTTTTATATTTAATTTATGAAGTTTAAGTAGATATACATCTGGGTATAGATACTTTCACTTTTATTACATTTAAGACCACAATATATTTTTTTTGTTTCAGCATTGCAGAAAAATATCAAGTTAAAAATGAGCCTCATTTAGAAAGTCTAGTAGTATTATTTATATAGTGTCATTAGAAAGATGGGGTGATTTTTGTAATATTTTGTAAAATCTTTTATGTAGTATGTAAAATTCACTTTTGAGTTATTTGATAATATGATTCCTAAAGGATACTAGAAGCATGACACAAAACCAGATCCAAGAGATTCTAAGCTAAGTATGCCAGTATTCAAGGTTTCATTCACATTAAGGTGTATGAAACTGAATATTATTTCTTTAACCTTCATTGTTCTGTGTTCTATTGGTAATATATTATTTTCATACGACTTTTATCAGAATATATGAACTTCATTTGATAAAAAAATCCACTAACTATTGCTTTTGCAAAATTTAATAAGTGTACACTACAATCAGTTTATCCTGGTTTGTAATTATTCATCTGAACTTTCTTTGTCATTTTAGGCTAAAGTAGTCAAAGCTCCTTGTTATAAAGATTTTTTTAAAGTGACTGTGAAAATTGATTTGGTAATTGAAAAAAAGATTGACATAAATACAATTGCACACAATGGTTGAGTATGCAATTAATGCAATACTTAGAATTTACAGATATTATGAAGATCAAAGCAAGCGAGCTGGTTATTTCTGTAGTTATAGTTAGATATACTTCAGGGAAATATATTTTAAGGTTGTTGCTTCTCGTATGAAAGAACCATGGCACTTGTAATGAAGTCTTTCCAGGAAAAAAGAAATCTGCATAGTTCAGGCTGTGTTTTTTTCTCTGGAAATACTCAATCCACAGCAAGTCACGTACGTGTTTGAAAACATTACAGGAAAGCTGAAGAAGCAGGAGGAGCTGTGTGATTTGAAGGGATGGGGATGGGAGAGGGCCCTGTCTGTTTGCTTGATCTGTTCCTTCAGGCAGAGGCTGGATGAGAAAGAGCTGCCCAGGTATAAGAAAGAAGGAATTTTGCTTTTTAAGACAGCAGTAAGATAGAGGAATATTCTTGCAATAGGAGAATTTTGATTCAGATTTGGAGCATGTTGTTCGGCTTTATTGTAAGATGCTCCTGAACATCTAGAGGTGCACAGGGGTTCTTTTTTCTCATACACCACTGCTGGGTTGTTTGAGGCTTCTTGGACCAGTTCTGCAGTTGCACTTTGTCACAGCAAAAGTTTACTTCTGTTGTGCTTGGGAATACTATGCTTAGAGATGACTTTGAATCTTCGGGTACAACCAATACAAGTTTCTGTCTCTTATTGCTTCAGTTAGTTTGTAGTACTTGTGCTGACTCACAGGTTGTTGCTAGATGCTTTTTTTTGAGTATTTTTAATGTGAAGAGACATTTGTCCTTTTTTTTTTCTTTATTTTTTTTTAAGCTGCAATTAGGATCAAATGAGGCAATTGAATTCAGCAGCACAAAGCGTGGAGGAAACCTAATACTGCTCTGTTTTGATGTGACATAGGCATATTTCATTTGAAAATCAATTGTTAAAATGTGTTAAATTTTCAAGAGCAGTGCCAAGGCCCATCCCTCTCACAATGCAGTTACCTTGGCTTCCTGCCTGCCTAGAGCTGGAATCTATAGTCATTTCACAGTACGCCAAGTTACTAAATCAGAATTTAACCTAATAGTAGTTTACAGGAAACAAAAGCAAAGGATGGGATGGCATCAGCTACCAGTTCATATCTGAAAAACACTTATTTGTAAATCTGCAGAAAAATATAACAGATATGAAAGACACAAAATTCCTGCCCTGTGCTCCATGTTCTCCTTTTTGCTCTACCGCAGCCTTTGCACGCGCTTTTGTTTCAGCTGAATGGAAATGATGTGCGTCAAAATGCAGAATACGGCCATTGTCATCCCACATCCTCCTTTCCTTCAAGCTCAGCTCGTTTCTTCCTGTGGAGAACTGAGGTCCAATTGACATCCTGAGGAGTATTATATCCACTGCCCTGTGGACCACAGATGCCTTTTGTGAGTTTTCCTGGGCTGTGACCTCCAGGGTCACAGGGTCCTTGCACGTCTGTAGTGGGTCCATCTGGTAGCACTGGGGGGGCTGTGATGCTGTCCCAAGTGTTGGGAATGAACCACAACCTTTTTTGGTCTGACTTCCTTCCCAAACAGCGTTTTTAGACTCACTGGGATCCAAGGTCACTCCATTTCAATTTTGTGAGGATCACCTTGGATTAGGAAGGATTCATGCTTGCCTTTACCAGTTCATTTATTTAATGCAGTTGGATGACATTTTACAACAAAAGCTTGAAAAAGAATTTTGGGAGGTTTAATTGTGTAAACACTAAAGAAGATATTCTCTCCAGTGAAAGATTTGCCAGACAATTGGATATCTTCTGTCTCGGCTTGAGGCTGTAACCAGAGCTTTGCATGGTTACACTCTTTTTAACCAGCATTTCTTGTTCCAATGTTTAACTTATTCTCTGCTTTTGGGAACTTACTGTGTTTTTTCTTTAATCTGGATTTCCATAAATTATTTCTAGATTATACTCCTGTACTGTAAGAGGTTTCCTCAAGTTTGTTTATTAATTTATAAGATGCCTCCCACTGAGAGTATTTCCTCCAGAATCAGAACTCTTTTTTAATACGAGAGAGAGACTAAAAACTTTAAATGAAGCTGTGATGAAAGGAGAGCTATAAAATAAGGATTTTGTTTTAAAGAGAAGAATTATTTCCCCTGTCTTCTGCTATCAAAAGGCTCAATGCCTGATTTCCAAAACACAGGGAGTTAACAATCTCTAGTACTTCATGACAACTGCGGGTCCCAAAAGATCAATAATAAACAAACATTTATGGTCAAATCTGACAGTTTCATTTTTAGAAGGAACTCTTTGAATGTAGAGAATGAATCTCTGCTGTTTAATTTCATATTTATTGTCAGACTGCCTGTCTCCCTTTGCTGTAATGATGCCTAGAACAGTGAGGTTTACTGATATTATGTTTTCCCCTGTTTCTTGATGCTTTTAAAATAGCAAGATATAGAAGATTGGGCACTGGGCTGTGTTACAGATGTGTTGCTTGTTACTGTCAGGTTTATTTTCACTAGGATAAACACAAGTGACGTAGGGTGAAGAATGGCACTTGCAATTTATAATTTCCATATTTATTGCATGGAAGCTCCTTCCATCTCAGGGCATTGAACTGGGAGTGTACTCTGT
>JAWWLV010000179.1:5794380-5806257 GCA_035041135.1 Platyrinchus mystaceus
TTGCAATTTATAATTTCCATATTTATTGCATGGAAGCTCCTTCCATCTCAGGGCATTGAACTGGGAGTGTACTCTGTGTTTACCTTATGGACTGGTGCCAGTGTCACAGTTTATTTGCACTGTGGTGGTAGAAGGCTGACATGTATTAGTGCCCGGTCTTCTTTAAGAGTCCCCCTGCAGATCAAGTTTTGCTACAGGCCTTGATAATGATAAAGGAGAGAAGTCTCCTTACACCTTTTCCTTCTTTATTTGCTAATTTGTCTGTTCACATTGGCAGTTCTTGTAGTCAGTGTGTTTTTTCACTGACTAGCACACCTTGACTTTGATATCACAGTATTCATTATTGATAACTACAACACCATGTTCAAGAATATAACGTGTAAGGATCAGATAAATTTTTAACTTCTGTTTAAAGATCCTGTTTTATTTCCTCTCAGATATGCAAACATTTCAAGGTGTTTAGCATTATGTGCTATTAAAAATTCCAGGGAACAGAGTTAACTGTCATTCACTCTAGATTTATCTAAAAACAAGAGAATTCTTAAAAAATTATGAAATAGATATTTCTTTGAAACATAAATTTAGTAAAGAATGGACTGTTGCAATACAGATCATGTAGCTCTAGAAGTGCAGTTATTTGAACTTTATCAAAATGTACAATTTACATTGGTTCTTTCTGTTTAATTGGGATAATAAATTATTAATTTCGAAGCAGGTCTCTGGTGAATTAAAAGATGAAACAGCAATTTTATTTGGTGACAAAATCAGCTGCTTAAACCAGTTATGAACACGTTTCTGTGTCTTCAGCTGTTTGAAGCCACTGCTAGAAAAGTGCTCTTCATTTTAAAGACCCACAATATTAATGGTCTTTCTGGGCATGTACTGCACTCATATATATTAAGAGCTACATTTGAATGTGGAGATTGGAGCCCATATTGTTTGCATACCCTAAAGGATATATGATAAATGTTGCCCTGTGTATAAATGACCCAGGGGAATAATGATTGTCTATGAAGACTTTCAATTTTAGAATCCAGACTCTTCACTGATACTATGGTGAATAATGCTTTAGAAATGCTTAAAATAGAGTCAAAAGCTGAAGATTATTTTTTTTCCAGTTGTCTGTATGAAATGATTTGTGAGTCATCCTTGCTTTCATACAATCATAGTCACTTAGGCCCCAGTAATCAGTAATTATTGCACCTCTTCTAGCAGGTGCCATATAGAAAACCCAAGGATAATGGGATTTATTCTGTTTTATTACCTAGACTTTTCGCTCATTTCTGAAGCACACTGACAGAGTTGTACCAGAAAGTGGGATGAAATGCCATTTACTTTACTGAAGGCAGGATTTGAACCTTGGATTTTAAGGAAGGTATTATATATTATTTATGTAAGCATTGGTTTTGTTCAACTTCTGCCATAAACTCCTCTTTGTACTGCCTCATTTGTAATTCATATTTGTGTCTTACAAAATTAAGCATAGAAAGTACTAAAAGACATTTCAAAAGGCAACAGCAGAAGACAATCAATTAGGAGACGGTGGCAGAAGCAATGCAGAAAGTGGAATAGTTGTCCCAGGTATCTTTGAAAAGATCAGAGAATTCTCTCATCCTTTCAGGCTGATATTTATAGACTTTGCCTCTTGACTTAGTACACAGGTTAGTGTGGGGTTTTTCTTCCTTTTTTTCAGTTCATCTGAAAACTTTTTTTTCCAGGAGAGAACAAAGTTCAAGTAAGAGATGACTTTGTACTTGACCCTTTCACTACAGAGAATTAACAGGTTTGGTGGATTCCCAGTATTCTCCCTGGGAGATGAGCCTAGGTCACACAGAGCTGCGTTTTGAGTGAGCCTTTGAATCTGCTGGACAAGAAGGTCCATGAAATTTTAGAAATGACAGAATGGCTGAGGCCAGGACAATGCCTTCAAAGCCTTCTTTTTTTGTCCTAGATACATTCATAATGATGTTTGCAATTAGTTTGTGATAGGGGAGCATAAAAGTGGCTTGAACAGGCCGTCAAATCCAAAAATGTGTTGCACTGAAAACAGAGTTAATTAATTTCATTGAATATTGATTTAGAGACTTTCATTCTGATTCCTCAGTTATTAAATTTTTTTGGTCAAGATGATCAGAAAAGAAGAGGTGCAGGTGTAGCAAACCTTTCACCCTATGCTGTATGAGCACTGCTCACTTTTTTTCTCTTTCTATATTGAAGACAAGGTCTTTATATGTCTCAAATTTTGTATTGATGTCTCTTTTTTATTTTTTTAAAATTATTTTTATTTTTAAATTTATTTGGACCATAATAGTTTGTAGCAGGCCCGATTCTGGATAGTGCTAAATTCTGACCAAACATGAAAAAGCCAGTTCTTTCCTAAAAACCCCTTTGTCCTGGTGATTATCACTTGTGTGACAATTATTACTTTATTACACATACTCTGCCGTGAGTTATTTTTTCTGTTGTGTTAGAGCTCACTGCTCTGCACCAGAATAATTTTATTTATTTCACATAATTTATTCCTACCCCAGCACATTATTAATAATTATCATAATCTGCATTACAGTAACGCCAAGAATTATCAGTTGTGGGCCAGAAAGCTGTTGTGCTCAGTGCTGTTAAAACACATCATGAAAACAGTTCCAGGCAAGATGAGGTTTTCATGTAAAATCATCATGGTTGAATGGATAATAGGTAGAACTGGGAGCCAGTAATTCTTGTTTTCTAATTGTGCTTCTGCCACTGATTCACTGTGTGGTTGGTGCCAGTAGAGCTACTGCTGAGCCAGACACAAGTTTGCAGATGTCTGTATGTGTCTGTTTTTCTTGACATAAAATGGGATGAATTCCCTGCCATGTTTGGATGGAGAAGAAAAGAAGATAATGCATTGTATGTATAAGATAGATTTGCTGTGTAGGAAGAGAGAATGATGCAGAAATTTAGGCTGGGGGTTCGAGCGAGAGGTCATCGACTCTTCCATCAGGAGCCTGAGCTTATTTTCTGCAGAGCTGCTGCCCAGCTAGACAGTCCTCACCCTGAAGGGATTCCCAGGGTGGGTCCAGCCCACATTCAGGGCTTTGCATCTGTCTTTTTTGGACTTTGTGAGATTTTTGATGGTTTTCCCTCCAGCTTGTTGAGTTCCCTGTGAATGGTTTCCTTGCCTTCCAACGCCCCGCTCTCTGGTGTCGTGTGCAAGCTTGTAGAGAGCACAGTCCATCCTACTGACCACCTGTGAAAGCCCAGCTCCTCTCTCAGCGTGGGTAAGGCTCTTTTCCAGCAGTTATGAAAACATGTTACTCCAAACACTTAGAAGTTATGAAAACTAAAAAAAAAAAGCCCGACACACATTTGTACAGATTCCACATGTGCGTTGTTTTCATTCCAACATTTTGGAGTTGGCAGGTCTAATTGAAGGATGGGAGGCAGCCCAAGCCCACAGGTTTGGATTGGAGCTGGGCTGCAGCATTTGCATGTGGGCATCTAGTCTGTTTAAAGGCATCTATTGTCAGTTTAAAGCTGACAACACCCTGAAAGAAGTTAAGTGACAGTAAAACCTGTTTTACCTCTCTGACACAAGAGCTTGAGGGGTACAAAATGACCCCACAAGACATATTTAATGTAAGAAATACAGCTACCAGCCATAGCACTGTGGCGTGCCTGATGGTTTGCACTGGCCAAAGGCTGGTACAGTTTGTGTCTGCAAGAGAGGAAGGATGATTTCAGAGAGAGAGAGCAGCTTACTGCACCGTGCTAACAGCCTGTCTGCACCAGTCGAAAGGTGATTTATCCCGGGTTACAAAGTAAAAAGCATCAGAACTCCCCGTGGTAGCACTTTGCTGTTAGCCATGCTAAAATAAAAGTAAAAGCTTGATTTGAACCAACAAAAGCAAAGGAAATGCACAGTCAAATATAACATGCCTGATCCTCCCTCCCTCCTTTGTGTTTAAATGTGTCTTATTTTTTAAAAAGTGTTTGAGGGCGAGAAGGGAAGAGGGACATTGTGAGGGTTCCTGTCAGCACACAATAGGGAGATTTAGAAATCAGGTTGCTGCCTTAACTCTGCCAGTTTTAGCCAAAGCCACAGGGATATTATTTTTGACACTGCACAGTGGATTATAACTTCAGTTCCCATTACCTCTAATGGGATCTTTGCTTGCAATCTGCCACTGCTACTGCAATGAAAATTTGTCCCTTAATGCTATTTTGCTATTCCAGGTTATTGTGTTTAATTATATTATATAATAATTTGTTGCAGCATCTACACGATTCCTTTAGGAGTGCACTTGAAATGCTTATGAATTTTTATAAACACAAGCTGTGTATCACTTTAAGTCTCTCATTGCTTTTGTAAACTATTCTGCCTTAATACAGCATCATTTTTCCTCCCTTGCTGGGTGAGCACTATCTTTTTACAGTGTGGCCATTTTGAAAAGCACAAGGATACTAATGCTGAGAAGCCCAAACCTCTCGTTATTGCACTGATGACTTGTAAGAAAAAACACTCAGGTGTTACAGCTGGCTCCCACTTGACTCAAATGCAGAAAAGAAAACCCATGAGACAGTAGTAGGTAGAAGGTTTATCTTTAGTGTTGTAATTCATTATAATTGTATAGAATTATTGACATGAGAAAATAGATCTATTGCCACAGACATTTTTTTCATGGGTGTATGTTCAAACTTTTACACGAATTGGTTTACATTTTGCTGGGTGTTTTCTCAGACATACAAGCACAGTTAACTGATCTGCAAAATGCTGAAGTTATGAGATACATCTAAAAATTGCTGTGCCTGAATTATTCACCAAACTCTGTCCTTGTGCAGGCTGCCATCAGCTCTACAGCCCTGCAAAGCTAATTTCTCAGAGAGATAAAAAAATGAACATGATGGCTGTTGCTCTCTTTTCCTCCTTCAACTTTATTTTTTAACCTTCTCTCTCTCTCCCTACATATGTATATATTTGGTGTAGAAAGAGATTTGTATGGCTGAAGAAATAAAACCGCAAGATTTATTATGCTCCTTTTAATTTGCTTTGGAGGCGCTGCTTACTGGGGACACAGTGTGTACTGAACAGAACGTTCTAATTAAGTACCAGAAGGCAGATCAACTCAGTTACTTGAGGCTTTGCCACAGATGCATTAATTGTTTACACATTACTTTTTTTTTCCTCCTCCTTCTTTTTTGAACCAACTACACCATAAGCTGGTCAGCACTATTCTCCCACCTTCTCAAAGATGAGAAACGTTCCCACTTCTTCTGGCCAAGGAATTGTTTTTCCATTTACTTATCTTTTTTGGCAGTGACTGTGGGTTGATGGTTTGCACTTGGTGTCGTTTGTGGTACGCTGTGTGTTCAAGTTGCTTCATGCTGGGGTGGGGGGCAGCAATACGTTTTCTCCAAGCTGCTGTTAAGGAAAAATGTTCTAATTTGAGCACTGATTAAAGGAGCTCATGTTTCAATGTGTAATTTTTACCAGGGAAGAGGTTAGTTAGGGGAATCTTCCTCCGGAGCTGTATCCTGTGAGGTGGGATGTCCCGGGGTCCATTTTTGCTTTGGGTCTCAGGAGTGCTAGAGGGGATTGCATTAATACACACACGAGGTGATGGATGCTGGAGTTTCTTGATAGCTGTCTATGGAGTAATGTTGTGATTATTTGATAGCTGTCTATGGAATAATGTTGTGATTATTTGATAGCTGTCTATGGAATAATGTTGTGATCGTTTGCTGAAACCAGGAGTTGAAAGCAAAAGTGTCATCCTTTGCCTCCCACTGGTGACCCCACCCAACGCCTCCGAGGAAGGGTGTGTGATGTACTCAGCTGTTCTCTCCAGCCTCGGGCAAAAAACATGCAGGGTGTGCATTTACTAATGTGGAAGTGCCACAGTCCAGTGTACGTGAGCTGGAGTAAACCAAATGATGCTTTTTTTATGATCTGAGTTGCTTTTTTAACTTCCTCAGCTCAACATTTACATTCATGTTTTGAAGAACTATTGAAACAACAGAAAAAAAAAGGTCTTGTAAAAGCAATGCCTCTGGCAGGCAGAAAGGAGCAAATTTCTCATGAGAGAATCTGGTTTTGATATGATTTCTTTCCCAGTTGGACAGGATGGCAAGGTTTGGAGAGGATGGCTCCATATGATTTCACTTAGTCCATCCTTATGCCTTTCTAATTGCTTTGTTTTAACTGGAAGCATTTCTAATTAACAGCAGAGCACTAACTCAATAGGGCATTACCTACAGTGAACTGGGACTTTGACCATTTGGGAGTGTTCTCAAAATAAATAAAAGGCCTAACTCTGCTGTCTAGAGCCAAGCAATTAATTTCTTTTAGGGAAAGAAAAGAAATAGTAAACTACCACACTATTTGAGTAAGTGTGGTATGGTTTGTTCCTGAATTTTAAAATTTGACAGATTTTTTTCAAATGTCTGCCTTCAAAGAGGAACATAATTGTGTTTATATAAATGGGGTAGAAATGGTCAGAGCAGGCTTTGGGAAAAGTCAAGAAAGAAAATACTTTTTTCTTGCTTTACATTAATTATTTAGAATGTAATAAAAACAATATTTTTCTGTAGTTTATGTATCTAGGTATGACAAAAACTGTTGTACATCCACAATTCAACATCCATTAGAAGAACTCTGTAAAATACTATGTTAACACATAATGACAATTTCAACCATAGGAAAAAAGTCTCCTGTAAAATGCTAATAACTGAAGTGCATTTTCACAGTGTCTATATGTTATTTAAAGGCAGATTTCTGCACTACATCAACACCTCTTTAACTCTGCTTTGCAAGTCATTTTTCTCCTTTTTCAGAAACCAACATTTCTGTGTCATACTTATGTATCTAACTTTGGATTTTTGCTTTAAAAGTTATATGTGACATTAATAAATCTGTCTTCAGGTGGCTGATATTTTCTTAATAGCACTCTTTTCCAATAGCTTCTCTTTTGGATGTTAATCTTAAATTGGAAATTATAGATTAAAGATATTTCAGAAATTGGTGAGAATTCTGAATCGTATTTTGTTGAGTGTGACATGATTTGACTTGATCACAGGCCCTGATATGTTTGGTGCTTTCAGGAATATATGAATTATTGAAAGACAACAAAACATAAGGAAATGCTGGCCACTAAAGCTCAGAAAGGTAAGCAAATTCTCAAGTGGGACAGCTCAAATAAAAAAAGGTTTAATTCCATTACAGATGACCAAAGAACTGATTTTTCTGGTCTTGCCTTGTCACTGTGGCTGCAGTAATCGCTGTGTCTGGGTTAAATGACTAAGGGTGTCTGTTAAAATGATGATTTGTAATTCAGCTCAGGAATTATTAAAGCTTATTAAAAAGGCAAGATTTTTACTGAGTGAATCCACCCATTTCTAATTCCACCATTCTCAAGAATAAAAGTAGTCCTGTTTAAGGACCGGAGAATAAAAATAGTTAGATTTAAGTACCAGAGAAAAATACCATTAATAATTTAAATAGTTGTTGCTTAAAAGTGAAAAAATAGCACTTTGTCAGCAGAATACAGTTTCTGGACTGCAGGAGGTGACATGTTGACCACAACTCTTGGCTTTCCTCTTCAGTGCTAAAAAACCTACGTTTGAAGATCTGCAGGAAGATGGGTATTTCATAAAATGCACAGCATGGGAAGAAGCATTCTTAAAAAAAAAAAAAAACCAACAAACCAACAGGTAAGGGTAGTGTATTTTAATACAACTGTTTTCTTGACAATTAAGGGATTGGAGAGAATAGTAGACAATTTATTAGCTCTGTTTCATTCAGATGTCCCCGACACTGTAGTTTCACTGTGATTAATGTGTTAGAACAAAACAACAAATGGATGAATTAATCTGAATTTGATTTTTAGTCTTTTAGACGGCTTCTGTTCTGCCTATTTTCTCCAATTAAGACACTTAAAAGGAAGAAAAAGAAACACAATTCTGGTAATGACCAACTTCATTGAAGGGAACCTGGAACAATAATTTACGTGAAATAATTGTAAAGAAGGACTTCACGATTTAGTCCATTGTCTGTGAGTTTAATAGATCTATGCCCTGCATCATAAGACATTCTAGATTGATAACAGTGCATGGTAATTACTTATTAATCACAGAGAGATATTTTATGTAAGAGCTTTTCAGATAAAAATCAGTCATCCAACCAGATTAAAGACTTGTGTACTGAAGACCTATTCTCTATGGCTAATGATTTTGATTTTCCTGTCTATTGTCAAAAAAAAAATGAACTTAGGGAATCTCAATAACTGAGTTGGATTTAACATTTGCATATTTTCCTTTTGCAGACTTTTTTCAAGTTTTGTAGTCTGCAGTTATTCACTTTCTTGGTCTTTAAATCGGTTGCTCTAGGTCCCATGTGAGATTTAGACACATGGAATTAAAATAAAATGGTGTCATTTTCAGTGCATAGATGAGAGACACAAATCAGGTCTCCTTTGGGATTTCAGTCCCTGATGTAGTTTCAACTATGCAAATAACTGATGTAGCTGTGACTGACATTAATGTTGATTGCACAAGGCTCTTGCAGGTTGGTTGGATTTGTTCTCTCCTGTTGTGGCACTGTAAGTGGTACCTGACTGATGGGATTTGCTGGCTGTCCATGCTGTGTTGGCTTTGGAGCACAGCTAGGAAGGTATAAGCGATGAGAGATACTGAGAACACCCTGCTGGCATGTTGAAAATCCTTTGGACTCCTTCTGTTACTGCCCTTCAAGTTTTTGGGTCGCATGGGTACCTGTGACTGGTCGAGGTACCCCATCTCCTCTCCTCCAGGTCTCTGGAGGCCTGTGCTTACCGTCCTCCTCCTAAAACACAGAGGAAAGGTGCTCAGCTCTGTGTATAGCTGTGCTGGTGGCAGAGTCACCCTGGGAAATGCTGTGCTCACCTGGAGTACCAGCTCCTTGGCTGTCTGACTGACATGTGTCTGGGGACTGGAGAAAATGGGGAATAACAGTGACAGGACAGAATGAGTGTTTCTCAAGAGACTGCTGGGTTCAGGCAGGGCTGTCCTTGGCCCTCTGAAAAGTTTGGAGGCAAATCCCATTAGTTTGTGGTTATTTGCTTTCAAAGAGTCTTATGTGCATGTGTGACATTGCCATTTCTAAACTGAGTAGTTTGCTGCATGTGATCTGATACTCAGGAGCTCAAGAAGGAAAAAAAAATGGTGGAAATCAGAAATGGGCTTACAGACTTCAGGAAAGGCTTGGTAGTGTTGTTCCTGATTTTGGGTTTCCTTGCTGAGAGATAAAGTTGCTTTCTGGGTTAGGTGCCACAGGGCTGTGTAGGAGCTCTACCTGGCAAAATTCCAGCTGAGGTGGCAGTCCAGGTGGGGACAAGAGATGCTCCATTTTTCAACAACAGGAATATATTTTGGCTTTTTCTGTGGAGAGAGTGTTAAAAATGCGTCGCTCATCTTCTCTGTATAGATATATGTTTATACATGTGTATATATATATATATTTTAGTATATTTATATATACCATGCACATTTTGTCTGTTGAGTGGGAAAAAAATGAAGTGTGAGGCAGCTCTGTCTCCCAGAGGCACCAGCCCTACCGTGGTCGCTTGGCAGCACACGTGCATTGTCCTGCTGCAGGAGGGAACAGCCAGAGCAGATGTGCCCCTGGGTCCTCCCTGGCTGTTTATCAGAAACTGATTCACAAGTGCTCAGCAAAACAGATAATTTGAAAGGCATATACGTCCTGCGATAAAGTAACATTTCTGAAATGCCAGAAATTGTTTAAATTGCTGTTTCTGAGAAGAATAACATTTTCTTTCTAACGCCGCAAGTGGGATTTAAACATTTTCTGTCTAGATAAGAAAATGTCATTAATTGTGAATAAAACCAGGGCGTGCATGATATCCACTTCTGCTGTTTGTGTGCAAATGCCATCTTTGAATAATGGCTCCTATAAGGGCTGCTGAAAACCTTTTCCTTAGTAGTGTTTGTTCACATTGTATGCCCAGGCTTGGTTGATATTTCTCATCTCTTCCTAGATTTTCTATATTTGTGCTTGTATTTGATGGCACAAGGTGAAAATGTAGGTGCTATATATTCTTTTCCTGTTTATTCCAATGCAAAATTTGGACAGCCTTAAAGGAAAAAGGCTTTGTTTCTTTAATGGGCAGAAATGCAGATTTCAGCCAGAGTCTGAAAGTCAAGTTGAGTGTTCTACAGTGAATAATATTACTAATAACAGAGATCTGGCAGGTCAGATTCTGCCCTGATTTACACATCTGTTCAACTCAGTTATCATCAGATTTAATGTGATGGCAGGTACAGATAAGTAGGTAGGTTTTTGGTTCTGTAATTGGAACTTGGTAAAAAATTCTGTTTATGCAGTCAAAAGCTCCTATGCTGTTTCTCAGAGCTGTTTGTGACTCTACAGCGCTGAGAAAAGCAAAATTTGTGAAAAATGCTATTTTCATTACTGGTAATACCATGCTGGGACTGTGAGTGGGGAGTAGCTTGCTGAGAGAAGAATTTTCTTCTGTCAGTGAGAAGTAGTCTGACTGGCCCTAAGCTCCTGAGGAATTTATGTATCTGCTTAAAACTTCTGAACCTCTCATTCTCAAGGATGCTGTGTCCTGTCTCTGCCAATCTGCTGTAGGCACTGTGTCTTTGTACCATGGGATTGTATTGTATTGTGTGGCACCTGCATATTGTCTGTCTTGGAGGTAATTTTCCCTTCTTTTTTTGGTCGTCTTAAGGCTCTGGAAGCCTTACAATACTTTCTCTTTATGCCTGCTCACTTTTCAACATGAGTAACAGGCATCTAGCTGAACCTTTTTAGCACCTAGAGTTAGACAAAATGGATTTGGTGGTACATTTGGCACTTAGGCTTTTAATATTTGGTGTTCTTCATGAACATGTACATAAGCAGTTTTTGGCTTATAAAGAAGAGGCAAAGACATTAGTTTTCAAAAGCAAAGAAGACTGGCACTGCTAGCCAGTCTTCCTGTGGGAGACATGATGCTGTAAAAACCTTGCAAACTGAAATCATCATGATAAATAGGGCATATGAGAGTCATCTCACCAAACCTTTGGTGTACAATATTCATAAAAACAGAGCTGTGGAGATTATGCTCCAAGTGGCTCTTCAGTTACAGCTGCCTTGAATCCCAGCGTGTGTTTTACGTGCCAGATTGACTCAAAAAGGTGTGACCTACTGCACTGTATTGTGTGCCTGAGTTACCTGCTGCTGAGTCCACCCTGGTTCCACCAACTAGGGAAATGTTCAGGGCTTCCTGCAGCACCCACCACAAGGCTCCAAGTACATCTGGAGGCTAAACTGCACAGAAAGAAATCTTTTCAGACAGTAACTTGCTGATATTGACCACCAATAAAGCCCTTCCTTTTATCTTTTTGTCTAATATACTTCCCTGTATAGATTGACAGGACATATGGCTCTGAAAGAAGTGATTATGCTGTTTGAGTAACAGATATGCTGTAAGTTTTCAAATTAGAACCATGTTTTGTACAGGGCATTTGATTCTATTAACTGTCATTTCTTGAAGTGAAAATAACTGGCACCATAGCATACCACTAAATTTGCTGAAGCTACAGAAAGAAGTTCAAATGTGAAATGAAAAGGTTGAATTGATCCTTGTACCATGAAACTGTAAGAGGTGGCTAAGCAGGATCAAATGTCTCTCTGCTGCTGAGGTGCTGGACTTATGTTAACCTCTTTGCAATTGGGAAGGGAATCAAGACTACTCCCGTTCATGCCTGGCTGCAGCACTTCTGTGTGTGCCATCTTGTACTGTATAAATCTATCTTTGTAATATTACAAAAATGAAGTTAAGGTTCATGTGCTACTTTCTGTGCTTCAGAGAAGATTCAATGTGCAAAAAGTGAATAACA
>JAWWLV010000179.1:5806357-5819274 GCA_035041135.1 Platyrinchus mystaceus
GTTTGTTACCCCTGCACTGCTTGTTAGATCAACTTTTGGGCTCAGAAGTATCAGCTTAGTGCTGCTGAACTATCAGTCATTTGTGCTTTCAACCAACACAATATGATTTGGGCATTTTTTTTGGAGTTACCTGTTTCTTTCATAGAATAACGAGAAACAAAAATGGCTGTACTTGATAAAGGTCTTTTCCTACATCAATGATTCCGTGATTCTATAAATAGACCCCATTAATAAATATGAAAATGATCACACAGAGGCCTAAAAAAGAAATGCATAAGCTAGAAAGTGAGGCCCAGGAGGGCAAAGCGATGGGTTAGTATTTCTACCTGATCAAGTTGGAAATTACATGAAAATCCCCACCCCACAAAAAAAAAAACAAAAAAAAAACAAACAACAACAACAACAACAACAAAAAACCTCAAAAAAACCCCCCAGCAAGTTCAGGAGCCTAAAAAGCAGCAATTGTTCAGGACAATCATCTCCAGCTTTCAACTGGGTGGAGCATCTGAAATCTAATAATTCTTGTAGCTTTTATATGAAAGATGCTTTTTTTTTTCAGAAAAACAAAGTTTGATCCTCCATTTTTGGCTTTCTTTTATCAAATCCAGGTTGTGTTAGAAGAGCAGCTGACTGGGAACAAAGGAAGAAGATTAAAAAGGGCTATCAGTGAGTAACTTTTTTCAAGGGAAAAGGGGCTTTATTTTTAGATTTTCTTCCCTGCCTGTGAAAGAGACAAAGAGAAAGGAAATAGATAAAAGTGAAAAGAATGGTAATGTTGACAATAATGTGTCTGTACTCACCTTCAGGCCATTTGTGAGATAATCTCTCCATGTGGAATTTTTTTGGTTATTTTTCTGAGTGGAAGGGACTTATGTCTGTGCTGTTTGGTTTCCATTGCCGTGTCTATATCAATAAGTTAAACAAAGAATAAGTTAAATAGAGATTTGAGAACTGGCACATGATCAGCTATAATATTTAAATGCTGCATGGCAGGGTTGGGACCAGCCAAGCTCCCACTTGATGGAAATGGGTGATTTGGGGAATTGTGTGAATGCCGAGGGGCAGCTCCCCATAGCAGGATGGACAAGAACTGCACTGAGCTGTGTGCCCTCCGAGACAGAGAAGAGGCCTGTTTAATTTATTGCTGTGTACATAACTTTTACATTTGGGTCTGTGTGGTGTGAGATGAGTTAGAAAGGAAGATGATACTGTTATAGCACGGTCTGACCTAATTTTCCATGTTATTAGGAAATAGAGTTGCGAGATTGTCAGGAGTTATCTGTAGCACAGAAATAAATCTGAGGGACTTAATTGTATCTTGAACTGTCAAGGTGCTTTTCTGAGCCACCTGTTAACCTGCCTTCCTCCTGCAAGCCAGAACTGGTGGCCATCTCCCTGTCCCCAGGCTTTTGCAAAAGCTCCTTAGACCCCTCTGCCCCACGATTGTACTGTGGCTGCCAGGATTTGCATGTAGTTTTTTAATTCTTCAGAGGAAAGTGTGAGGGGGGAAAAAGAAGTTCACAAATAGATTATGTCCCTATCTGAGTAGTCTTGCTTTTTCTTTAAAGATAAACCAGGATGAATTCAAATAAAGTTGCAAAATACAGTGAATGCTACTTTCTAGCTGATCTCCTGGGAGGAGCCCATTACATTAGGATGACTGGCTTTCCTCTTTCCTCATTAAGATTCTTCATTTCCCTCATCACACTGGCACATTCTCTAGCAGAGGTCAGGTTCATTGAAGAGGTCATGATCATTTTCTGCTACAGTGCTATTTTCTTTTCCATCATGGAATCTTCCAGCGTGGCAAAAGCAGGCTGAAAATAGACCCTCTCTGCCCTGCAAAAGCATGTTCACATTCTCCTGTCCTTGTTCAAAATGTCTAGTACTTTATCTCATCTTTCTGTCAACTGCTGAGTTCTCCCCTCTGCCTCTGTAGTTTGCCACTGCTTTTGGGTGTCTCTTTTACCACCTTTCTCCTCTTCCAGAAGACAAAAAGTCCATGTTCTCTAGATCCAGCCATCTCCAGCAGGGATTGTTTAAACACTGAAAATGGTCATCCTTGCAATGAATTTTTTTAGGAACTCTGTATTAAAATTTATTGATAAGAATTCTACAAAATTTTGGCTGAAATAGCTGCTTGTCTCCGTAAATAAGCATTCTAAATGTATAACAAGAAGATACATTATAATCTGCTTAAAAGGTTATTATGACCTACTGTTCCCACTATGTAAAAGAATTAAGTCTTCAGAGCCTGTTCCTTCCTTATTTGGTTTTCTACCCACCAGAGCAGTTTCTGTGCCATTGTAAAGAAGGTCTGAAATAAAATAAAATTCATTGGAATACTGACCTGAAAAGGACCTTTGTTCAAGTGAATATGTTATATGGTTCCTTCACAGCTGATTGTTGGTATTTCTGAGTTTACTTCAGTGAAAACCTGCAAAAAAGCAATAGCAACAAACATATACCACAACCCTTAGTATGGAAGGCTTGAAAAATATGTTATTACTCTGATTCTCTACTTCTGTGGATCTTGTGAAGGTTGTTCTTGTGAAAGTTGCCAGGCTGAGATCTGTGATGGTGAAAATCTTAGCACTGCAGTACAGCATTCCTTTTCATACTGCTTAGCTAAGGGCTGTTTGACCTCCTGGGGTCATCTTTGTGGTTAAGGAGTTAATTGTCACTTGCTATGCCATTGAAAACTAAGATTGTGAGCTTGTGGACAATCCCATGGATGCTTAGTAATTGAGGGGGTCTGAACTCACCATCTCAAAACAGGGACTGGTCCCGTGTTAAAATAAAGCCAGTTATATGTGCGGATACTTGTGTGGATCCATCACTCAGATTAAAACTGTACTAAGGAGTCAGCACCCTCCTTGTATACTTTTTTGGTGGTTTTACTGCAGGCTGGCTGTGTTCTGAATGCCAGTTTGTGCCTGAGGTGTGCTCCCCATTTAGTTTCATTGTCAGGGGTTCAGACCTTGTGCTCTGCAAAGCAAGACGGAGTGCTATGAGCAGAGGCCATCAGGAGGTTTGTTTCAAGTGTCTATTCCTCATCCAAATTAAATGCTAATACAGTTTCATCTTCTAAGTCCACTTTGTGCCTTGCTAATCTTTATGAGAAGCCATGGAAAATCAGTTCTGTAAGACATGAAGATATTGCACAAATCAATATCTTGATTGCAGGAAAGAATAACTGCTGCAGAAGTGTGTTCAGTTTTGTCTTGGCTGTAGATAGCACATCTCCAGACAGGGTATCTTTCAACTCCTGTTGAAAGTGATGAAATGTAGGCTTCTGTGTTAGCCACAACATTTTTGAACAAGATTCTTACCAGTGATGTGGGAAAAAAAGAGCTTAATGCTGTTTATTGACCCCATGCAGCCAGGCTGTGCGTGCCCTTCCTTCCTGAGACCCAGAGGTCTCAGGGTTTTTTGCTTAGGATTTGCTTTTCCTTCAATTTATGCAAACGTTACTCAGGAGACAGTATTTTATCCTCGTCATGCTAACTTGGATGCAAAGTGACTTCCCACTCGTTCCCTCCCACTTCCTGAGCTCTGCGAGGTGCCAGCTGTGACAATGCCATTGCGGGCACCCCTGCAAGATCAATTTGGCTCACAGCTGTACTTATTGTCAGTAGTAATTATAAGGGTTAATGTGATTAGTTTCACTTGCAGTATTAGTAAGTATCTATTGTTGTTGCCCTTGGCAATAAATTTCCTTGTGTAAGTTCTTTGGTGTGCTGTTTTATAGCCCCAACTGCGATCACGGTAGGTAAGGGAGCAGCTGTGTAAGGAAAGTTAGAAATAAAGGTAGAGGTGAGGGGGTGGGTAAAAGCTCTTTTATTTATATCAGTGAGTGACTGCTCAATGTAAGAGTAAGAAAGAATCCCCACAGATAAGAGTTTTACCTTTTGATATTTTTTTCCACCTCAAGTTTGTGGAAAAATAAAGTTTATTTCGCTCAAATTAATTGCTGACTGGCGGTACCATCTGGGTAATACCAGAACTCAGATAAGAATATATTTGCTGTTGATACTTTCCATCTCATTCAGGCACTGATGGCAAAAGCACATTCTTCCACACAGTAATCCATAGTGTATTTAAGTCTGTTTCATTTGTCATTTTAAAAGGAATAGACAAGAGGTGGTAGGTGAAATGTCTTTTTCCCCTCTCGCTTTTATGAACTGAGCAGAAAACTGAGATGAATTGAAGTCAAATGTGAGAAATGCTTTCAACCCTAATTTGCCATCTGAAAATGATAAGGTTTGAGCACAACAAATAGTGTGAGGGAATATGCGTCGGTGAAGGAGAGAATCAGCAATTTAAAGGAGTGTTTTCATACAGGGGGAGACATACAAAATTAAAAAGACTCAGTTTGTTCTGCTCTTGTACCTTAACAGGGACTTGTGGAGTCTCTCAGACGTCAGATTTTAGGGATTAGCATTGCTCCTAGAAAAGGGATTTGTGCCATTGAATGCCACTCGCCGTATTTCCATTTAGCACAAAATATCCCAGAGCTTATTACATATAATATGGTTTTTATTTTCACCTGAACTTTGTGTGTAGTGTGTGCTCTTCTGTCTCTTTTCCTTTCTGCTTTTGGTCTCCTTCTTTTTCCTCCCTCTGTTCAAGTATTTGGCTCCCTCCAGTATATTTTTCAGCCTTTTGCCAATGCCCTCATATTTGCACAGAGTGTTCACATTTCTCTCAAGCTGCTAAAATCGATGTAAAGCTGAAAAGATAAGAGAAATGGACAAGAAATATTTTCAAATTGCAATTGAAGATAAGAAGGGAAACCCCCTTCCTAAGATAACGGGGGTTTTGAAGCACTGACAAAGTGGAAATATGTATTTAGCTCTTGATATGGACATTCTGCAGTAAGGGCATATATGAAAAGTGGGTTTTGTTTTTGCTGGCACAAAGAAGTCTTTTAACATAAAGATAAGAGAAGTTAAGTCCAGTCTATAAAATTTAGACTTTCATCCATTTGAGTGCATGTAATTTCTATCAAGGTGCCATTTTATCTAGTATGGAAATGAGAAGTGTGTTAGGCTTATGTGCAGATTTTGGATTCAACTGTCACGAGCACAGAGAGTTGTTTTTAATGCATGTGTCTGCATGCAGAATTTGAAGGTAGCTGTAGTGTCTTAGGCACTTTTAAATACCCATCCCTGAACAGAGATTTTATTGGAAAGCTTATAAATAGAAACTCTGTGAGAAGAGCAGAGAGAAGGACTTGATGTCCTCTTGTCCTTTTTCCCAATCTTATTTTTTTAAATTTTGTGATTATGTTCTGTTAAGCTGTCGCAGAGCAGTGAATTATTACTTGCAATTTAGCATACTCAAGTTGCCCTCACAGCCATCCTGGTGCATATAAATTGCTATCAATAGCTTCTTTTAATTTTCAAGCTAAGCAAGCAGCAGAGACAAAAGGACCTTGCGTCTGCTTCAGCTCAAGTGCCAGTAATGGCTCTCTCGGGCAGCGTGGAGCAGAGATGGGGAAATTGTGATTGGATCCCTCCCCTATCCAGCAGCAAGACTTATGTGCTCATCTCTTGTTTTGGCAGCTGGAGGAGCTGTAGTGGCAGGGCTGGCCCCAGCAGGCAGGGACACAATGCTGCAGGTTTCTCTTGGCAGGATGGAATTCATTATCTTTAAACTTCAGCTCGTGTTTTTGGGAGCTGGCGCACTTCCCCACGAGTGGGAATGGTAAAGCAATTTTCTCAGTCCCAGCTTGACTGTATTTTGAGCTTTCTACAAAGCAAGGTTTCCCAAGGCCTCACATCATGTGTCTCCCCTCCACTCCCCTTTTATTTTATTTTCAGGAAAATACCATATCTTTTCAAAAGAATAACCTCCTGCCTGCGTGTCTGCAGCCAAAGCGTTGTAGTAAAGAGAAAACA
Source organism: Platyrinchus mystaceus (assembly GCA_035041135.1). Lineage (NCBI taxonomy): Eukaryota > Metazoa > Chordata > Aves > Passeriformes > Tyrannidae > Platyrinchus > Platyrinchus mystaceus. Next base: position 5,812,261 of record JAWWLV010000179.1, read on the forward strand.
CGGCACAGCCAGGAGTGTCATTGGCTCCTAAAAGCATTTTAGTCATAACCAAATGAAAGAAGAAAATAATATCCTCCCAGGTTTGCTGCACTGCAATGAGTAAAAAGATGGTTTCTGCACTGTATTTGAGTGGCTGCACGTCAGCCAAGGCCAGCAGCTTCAGTGTCTTGCTCTGCCAGATACAAACACAGGACATGCATATTACTCCTTGGAAATGTTTGTTAGAAAACTTAGTTAAAATTATATGCTGCATCCTTTTTTTCCCCCCCTTAAGTAAAGATGATTTCTCAATGCATAGAATTCTTAAAAGTTTCCTTACAACCAAGTACTCAAAGTTGTGCTTCTTTTTAGGAGAATGCTGAGTTGTGTAGCTTTAAATGAATTTATGCAGAGTTTTCATTTTTGTGTTTTCATTAGGTAACTGTTTTTTCTGAAATTTTATTTACTTGGAATTCATCCAACTGTATGCATTCAAATGTAAATTTAAATGTAATTTAATCCTAAAATTGAATTCATTAAATAGAAGTAATTCTTAAAAAATGAGAGCTGTTTTTCGCTTAAACTTAGTGAACAAAGGAAGTTCACTAAAGCTCGTGAATGAAATGTTTCTTTAAAGCTGTTTTTGCAGGTAAGTTCCCACTCAGATTTTGAAATATAATAGAAAGGTGCTTTGACAGATAATTACACATCTAAAATAAAAATAATCTTAAAATTTGACTGAAATTCCAAAGGAAATATTTTTCTAAACACGACAAACTAGTTACCACTAGTTGAAAAGGTATCTTAACATTTGTTTCATTGTAAAGAATAAAACCAGTGTATATAGGTATTTATATATTATGGAACATTGTAAAGTGTAGGTGGTAGAGTTGACATAAAACAGATATTTGCCTTGTAGTTTTACTTGTAATTAGAAAGCAGCTTTTTTTCTCTATAAGTTTTTTCATTAATAAGTATTTTAGCCTTGCTTAATACATTTAGGTCTTTCTGTCAACTGCCATAATGTCAAGTTTAATTTTTAACAACTTTTCTTCTTAAAAAAAGTTTGACTGAAAATATTTATGTTTTGATTATTTTTTTCATACTTTTAATGAAAAAGAAGGAAGAAGAAATAGAGTCATTGGATAGCACACAGCTAATTTCAATACTAGATTACTTTTTAGTTTCTTTACAGAAGCTGGGCTGGTGATCACCTGAAGAATAAAAATGAATTTCCAATGAACTTTGTTAAGAAATTCAGTTGGAACAGGTAAGAAAGCAAACTTTGAAATGTGCATTAAAACTTGATTGAGATTTAAAATAATAAGGCACAATAAACAGAAATTTCTTCAGCTGTAGATTTGTGCTACTTCTGTTTGGTAAAGTTGTTTTACCAAACCGCTGACTTGAGCACAAACTGTGCTGTGAGTGCCTACTGGATAAAGCAGCTCAGTTTTTGAGGTGTTTGGGGTCTTGGTGCTGAGGTTCTGTGCTTGATCCTGAGGGTGCACAGGGACAGGTGCTTCACTTATCATTTTACATGTCTAGAAGTCGTGGTTTTAAGTATGTTACTTAGTGATGTCAGGGTTGAGATGTTTCAGCACACGGTGCCCAACTTTCTCACGTGTAGAAAGGATATGGTGGTCACACAGATTAATTGTTTAACTCAGTGGTGTGAAGCTGCTACAGAGCCCTTGAATGGGATGTGAGCATAAAAAGTTAATAGAGTATATAGCCTATAGGGTTATTGGATTTTAGTGAGTTGTTGTGCTCAGGGGACTCATGGCAGGGATGCTTTTGCCATGGTTGCTACAGAATGAGCTCCACAGCCCTCCAAAATGGTAGTAGCTAAATATCAAGAGACATTTCAAGGATGCCTGATGCTATCAATTTGACCATGAAGTGATTAATGCAGCTTGATGAACTCATTAAACTGAGAGATGCGCCAGGCTGAAGTTTACACTATTGATCCAGTTTCAGTCCTGGTAAAGAGATATATGGGAGAAATATAATTGTGTTATTATTGCTTGTCGTAAAGCCATGTGCAAAGTGAACAGAAGATGGTCTCTTAAACTTTAGGATTACCATAAACTAGATGAAGCACTTCAAGAACAAAGATAGGTATGTGCTTAAAAGCAGGGCAGATGTTTTATAATGAAAGCAAATTCTGCAGCACAAATAATTACCTTGTAAGTCACAGTTGGGATTGTTTCCTTTATACCTTGTGTAAACGATTCCGAACTTCCAAAGAAGACATAAACAGTAAAAAAAGGAACTGTTTGTTGTTCTGTTGCAAATTGCAGGTGCAATGAGACATAATGAAACTCAGAAAGAAGTATTGAATGTAAACCTTTTTCCTTTTCACCTGACCTACAAAGGCCCACATGAGCTGGCTGCCACCTGAAGTGACGTTTCTTCTCATCCTCTGCCAATGATTGGCCTCACTGTGGAGCAGCACTGGTGACTAGAAAAGGTCAGCCCTCTTCTTTCCCTGGAACAGTGTCATTTTTCCCCTGCACAGTGCCTTGGGAAGCCCAGCTGAGATGTGCACTCCTGGGAGACTTGACTCCCTTCTGTGCAGCCATCACAGAAATAGTCAAGCTAATGAAACATGGAGGGATTTCAATATTTCCAGATGGCTGAGTCCTCTGCAGTTTATCCTGTTGTAACTGTATGTATTTCAATTATTTCTCAGCCATTTGTATGCAAAGCTTAGCATTTCTGGTTAACATTTGATTTCCAATGAAGGAATCAAAGGGAGCTCCTGCTACAAGAAAATACTTCCAGTGGGGCCAAAAAATATTGCCATGAAAATTTCCTTGCTCAAAATACAGTATGTTTTTCTGGCACTTTCCAGTGATTATGAAGCTAATGAAAATGGAAGCTGTTACATCCATCTGTCAAGAATATTACTTGCTTTGGAAGGAGAGCATTGAGAATTGCGTTTGTCTATCATAACTTTCGAAGTAATAAAGGGAGGTTGGCACTGGGCAACTTCAGCTGTGTCAGGGCACGTAGTGTGGTGCAGGACAGAGGTGAAATCTGTTTTCCTCTAGGTGTAAGACACAGGAGTGGGTACTCATGTCCTGCTTTATCATATAGATCTAGGCTGTTAACTTCTGTGTTTTCCTAAATGAATGCCACGATTTGCTGACTTGCTGTCACTGTTCGCAAGTTGAGACTTGTAAAGTTGGATGTTCAAAGTCATATATTCTAGATATTACCAGTGTCTCAGGCAAGTGTCTTGTTATATTGCTACAATTCGCCTTTTGTTGTAAAACTTCTCATTCTCCCAAGCCAGGAGAGAATTCACTCTCTGTATCCAGTCCCTTCATGTTTCATGCCTTGACTTTGACTGCTTTGTTGCCACGGCAACCCTGCAGCATCCTTCTGTTGCACTATTGCTATTCCTATAGCTAAGAAGTACATCAAATAAATTAAACTTGTCAATCACATCTAAAAAAAAGATATTGAAGATGTTTTCTGTCTGTTCCCAGTATCATAGCAGGCACAACCAAAGCACTTGTTCTGGACTGCAATCCCTGCCTTATTTTCTTGGTCCTCATTACTTAAAGCAGATGCACTGAACCTGGTGGGAAATCTTTGTTGGTTGAAAATATGAACTTCCTCTGGATATGAAAAGTGCTGTCACTCTTACACTCTTTACTGGCAAAAATGTCCTTTTTTATTTTTTTTTTATTTATTCCTGCTGATGGAAGTAAATAAGTTAATTGGTTTTCAGTCTTTAGTGCTTAAACTGTCTGGTAAAAAGAGTTATTTCCTTATGTGTCTGAGCCCTAAGTTGAAAACCAGATATAGAACAAGACTTCTCAGTTGCTTGCAAGTTGTGCTCTATCTACTTCTTGCAAACATTAATTTTATTTTGTAAGGTGTCTGTCAAAACCTGTAAATACTATTCCAGCCTAGCAGTCCATAGAAAAGAAAAAGAACAATTATTCTTTCAGGAAGCTGTCTGGAAATAGCTGGTCAGGGAATGTGGCTGACATATCATGGTTAAATATTGAGACATTTTGGGTATAGCAGGAAACGGCAAAAATAGCAAACATGTTATTTGTCCAAAACTCTGTTGCAGATAATTACTTGTCTCCATTTTTTGGATACTTAATTTGCTCCATGAAGCATTTATTTGACTTTTGTAATACTCTATAAAATCAGGAAAATAAAAAAAGTTATTTTTCACATGCCAGTCTTTACCTAAAAATAACATAACTTTAGAAAAATGTAATCTACTGCAAATTATATTTACCATTATAAACCCGATAGCTGGAGGCTTTTGTTGTATTGTTTATAATTCCCAATCTGAGGCTGTGCTGAACACGATGTAATTTACTAGAAGTCCATGTAACACACAGGAGGGGATACAAGGAATTCCAATATTCCCATCAACGGTAAATTGGTCTGAAACAATATTATTTGTTTCCATTTTCTTCAGAGGAAGAATAACAACCCTTAAACAGATTTGTCCCTCATGAAAGCAAAATCTATTGGCTTCCAAAGTTAGATAAATGTGTTTCTGGTATGATTTCAAAACGGGGGAAAAAAAAAAAAAGAAAAAGGAAAGGGATTTAAAAATTCAATAAAAGTCAAAGCCCATTTTTTTTTTTCAGAGTAACATTGCCTCTGTTTTTGCAATGGTTATGAGGTGCTGCTGCTTCCTGTGCACTCAGCTGTTCAGGTGAGTGTGTTACAAATCTATTGAAAAAAAAAATAAGAATTTTTTGACTGTGAGGTTTTTGCAAGTGATTATCTTTTTAAATTCAGTCACTGCTCTGAATCATCTCTTGCCTTACAGGTCATAAAACTTTTCCCAGATCTAAAAAGCCTATTGGTAAGGAAGAGTGAAGATGCCAGCACTGGTTAATATTCCATTTTCTATTTTGTTAACTGTTGCAAGAAGGCAGGTGGGTGGAATATATTTTGTGGACATTAAAACATAGTGTCTTCTCCACTAGGGACAATTACTACTATCAATATGCATCCTGAGTAATCTGTTTATATAAGAGAATGACTCTTTAATAGGTAATGAGGATTTTCCTTTTATAGGCTGGGCAGAGCAGTGAAGTCAGCTCTGGCAGTTATTAAAGCAGCAGGAGTGCAGCAATCCTCACAGATGTTAAATTTCTCCCCTGCAGAGAACTTTTTCTTCATTTTATCCTGCCACTGGGGTTTGGTTTTGTACGTGGGCTCAGTAAACCTTCCTCTAAGAACAAATCTCCATTAACTGGAAGACACCAACTAGGCTCTTCCACAGCTCAGGATGGATTTGTAAGTGAAGGCAGGGCAAAATCTGAACTAATATTCTGAAGTGGTATGAATCTAATATGGCAGCAAAGTTTGTTCCTCTCGCACCACAAAGTACAACTCCAAGCACAGATTTTGATGTACTCGATTTGATCGCTCCCATTCTGAACAAACCCGGCGGACCCATGTTAGCTATGAAGGGCTAAATGCAGAACAGACACCAGTCTTTATAACCTTCCCCTCCTCGGGGAATTGAACAATGTCTTTTGTCTTTTGGGCATTGAAATTCTCAAATAAAATGCTGCATTAATATCAGCCTGTGACAATGAAAAATATTGCCGCTGATCTCCAGGGTCTCTGCAAACCCTGGAGCAGGGATTATGCTTTCTATTCAATGCCACTGACAGTTTATTCTAAAATAAGCTATTTTCTTTTATCAAAGGAGGTGATAAGAAATACAATAAACTGTGATATAGCCACTACCACAATAAGGAATCATACTCCTGGAACCTTTCTTTAAACCAAAGTGTTATAAAATCTTCTTCCCCCTAGACTAAACAAACAATTAACGAATTCTGTGAAATAAGTGACAGCTCTGCAAGCTCTCATGGTTCTCCTGGGAAAAGGGATTCATGTTATCTGTAGCTCAGAGCACATTTAAAAATAATTCAAGACAAGGGAATGGAAAAGTATGGAAAGAAGTTTCAGGACAAGTTATACCAGAGCACCTCCATTCTCCCCAGTGTAACCAGTATATCAGCAACAGCAAAATGTAGAAGTTTCCCAGTTCAGCATTGCTAACATGGTTAAATATAGAGGGTATAAAAGAAACAGTGCAGTTTTTTCCTGTTATCTCTCATTTGTTTCTTCTTTATGGGAAAGGAATTACTTTGGTGGGGGGTGGAATTTGGAGAATACTTATGAACTGCAGACTGATTGTGAGATATCATGGCATAAAGGATGCTGAAGATCACAGCAGAGGGTCTTTCACACAGGATTAAACAGCTTTTTACTCCCAGAATAGTCAAGTGTGTTGTAGAAGATATTTGTCCTACCCTAGGAGCTGTTTGAGAAGCTGAGTCAATCTCCGATATAAAAGTGACTTTAATACTATGTTGGTGTTATTGCATCTTTGTCCTCTTTTTTGTGAATTCATATTTTTTAGAAAATGCATTAAAGTTTATCTAGCAGTAAGGCTGAACCATAGAAATCTATCAAACTGTAAATACACCACTCCCATATGTGTGTGACCCATTAAACTGTGACACTGACTCATTCATGTGGCACTTCAAATAATTCAAGAATATGCAAAAGCCGCCCCTAGAATATATAACTTAGTAAATTAAACAATGGAAGGTTGCAGACACATGCACAAGGGCATAGTTATTTAAAAGTACTGTTGAATAGTTCTCTTTATCCCTGATGTGGCTTTGGCTTCACCTCCCCAGACAATTCCTGGTTATATTTTGAGAGTTAATGGGAGCATCCCCAATAGGCAGATGGGGCTGGAACAGTGCTGAAGGTTTACTAATTTCTGTGTGGACCATTCCAGAGGATTTAGCTCTCAGCAATAGAGAACAGCTTAGAGTGTTTTTAATTTATTGGTACAGATGTAGCCAAAGAGCAACTGGGACTGCTGAGGGAACCTTGCATTGCCAAGGGTTTTTCTGGAAGAAGCACCTTCCTGTGACCAGTGAGCCTTCCACACACAACAAGGTCCTGGAGAAAATATCGGAGCCCAAAAAGCTGTTGAGGGAGCATTAAAAAATGAGG
>JAWWLV010000179.1:5819374-5860578 GCA_035041135.1 Platyrinchus mystaceus
AGCCTTCCACACACAACAAGGTCCTGGAGAAAATATCGGAGCCCAAAAAGCTGTTGAGGGAGCATTAAAAAATGAGGTGATGAAAGCTGTGATTTTACAACAAAATTACTTCTACTGATGTTCAATCATGAGTCAGGTTGATGCACTCTTTACACCACAGGCTAATCTGGTTCAAGTTCTTTACCTATATAGTTACCTAAAAAACCCTCCTGTTTTTGCATGGTTTTGTCCATTTTCAGAAACAAGTTCAAAGAGAACCTTTTTTAAGTTATCAGTTTGTTTGTTTGTTTGTTTTCCTTTTTGCATATTCTTCAAAAATATCTTTAGCTATTGTGTGCATGTAAATACACAACCATTATGGCAGAAGTTCTCCATTGTGTTTCACAGTCATGGCCCCTTCCCATTGTAAGACCCATTTTTTCCTGGGAAATTCTGTAATTAAGCTCTCAGTCTGTTTATGCATTTTTTTTTTTTTTATATCATGCATTGCTAGAACTGCTCAGGAATTACTATTTTCTATGAAACTTATTTTTTCAGAAATACTTGAATTACTGAAACCAGACCTTTTCTTGGGAAGGTTCCACTTATGGAGGGAAAACAGTTACCAAAAAAGATGCCTCTGGATCAGATTTTGCAGTTGAAAAGAAAACAGGCAGAAGAGAAGAAAAAGATCCTCCTCAAATCTGACACCTAAAGCATGAGATGTAGGAAAATGGCATGGTAAGGACATGAACCAGGTCATGAACACAGTAACATACAAATATCCTTTGGCTTTTAAAGGAATAATATTTTTTCCCTTGTTTGGACTTTTTGTTTTGTTTTGGGCTTTTTATTTTTGTATGTGTGTGCATGAAAATTTTAGGAGGTTTCTGTTTCATCTGAGTGGTGATAGGAAAGTTTCTGAATTTTCAAGAGGTTTCTTGAAATGGCAAAGAAGTTTTTTTTAAAGCTTTAATCATTGCACAGTCTGTTAAAGGTACGGTAGCTTAATGATCGATCTCTGCAGGAGCTGTAAAGTACTTTTAAAAATCAGATTTAGACTAGAAAATTGTTGCATTGGTGCAAACTCATACTTTTCACAGCCAAGAAAGCAGTCTTGCTATTGAAGTAAAAACTAATAGCCACTTTAGTACTGCCTTGAGGTACTTGTAACGTGCTCAACATCTGTCTCAGTAGAGGTGAGACTGTGCTCCTCTGTACTTATCCTACCAACATCATTAGTTCTAATGGGTGCTGTAAACGTCTTTGTGTTTGATTAAAATAGGTGCAGGTGATAATCAGCTGCAATACCAGAATGGAATATTTGGGCTAATAGGTTTAGCATGCATAGGACTCGTGAGTCCTCCTTGGAATGTCTTCCCTCTTGTGGTGTGTGTTAACCCAAAATATAGCAGTGCTATCTGGGGAGTTGCTGAAGACACGGGACCCTGTGTAAGTGGGTAATTCTGTGACCCTGATAGCTTTCAAATGGGCTGTAACCATGACTAAAATAACTGGCAGAAACTGAGAAGCAGAAGCAAGAGCTGATGCCTTGAAAATTCATGCCTTGTACTCCTATCTCCCTTCAGGTAAATCACATTCAATCATACACTGACTTATATTATCTGTTTAAGGTGGCACAGGTGACCTGTTGTGAAAATACTGAGAATGGACTGCATTAGAGGAAAATGATATAATGACAAAATTACTTTGTTTGGCCTATTAGAGGAATTAATGTTTGCTGAAGTTCACTAACTGTGCTCTATGGCAGGTGCTTTGTGTCTGCTACCGTAGGGATTTGCCGTAAGGATTTAGGAGGATGGAGTGAGAAGGAGGAAGAACCGGATGCTCTGGTGCAGCAGAGATTAACTAGGCTGTAATCCCAAACCAACCTGGCAACTGCTGTGTCAAAATAAACAGGCTGAAAAAAACATTTGAGGGCTAAAGCATGTGACCTTGTCCTTATCTGCAGCAAAGTAAACTAAGAGAACAGCTTCTTTTAGAAAGGGATTTAACAAACACTGTTTTGGGAATTTTCTAAAAGCTATTCTTACCTAGAGGCAAAGAGTGTTCAAGGCACAACTCTGATAAAATCCTGCATTTAGGGGGCTTAACAGCTTTTTAACAGGCTACAAAGTTGTGCCAGTGTAAGTAGTGTCTTGTCCATTTGTTCAGCCTTGATCCAGAGAGCACATATTGGAAGTGTAGCTGGGATCTGAGGCAAAACTGCCAAAGGTCAAAAGTCACTTAGCAGTTGCCTTCCCTTAGATTTTGCTGAGATTTAGGCACCTGGATTATGTCACAGACATTCAGAATAATTCCAGTTTTATGAATAGTAGAATTTTAAATTAGTTTAGATAAACCAGTGGAAAAAGTTTAACTTGATTTCTCCTGAGTTACCTGCATTCACTAACAATTAAAATACTTTTTAAGCAAAACTAAATCAGTGTTTCGGAAGCTGATTTACAGTAAAATGTGACTGTAAACTAGAACTGAAAACTTAGATATGTTTGATGTTTTAAACTTTTTGCTAAAAAGAATGATGCAAATGATGTAATAATGGTAAGGGGTTTTAAAAGTGTTAGAAAATTTGTAATGCAGGGCTGTGCTTGAATAACTAGAGCTTTTCTCAGCTCAGAATTTCCTTCTCCTAAAACTCCCTTTGCCCATTCAGTCTCTTTTTTTTTTTTCTTTTTTTTAGTTTCTTTCCTTGTTTAAGAGAATAGCAGAAAATTATTGTGTTCCCAGGCAAAGTACATTCCAAAATGTACTGACTGGGTCATTAATGTCAAAAAGTATCAGGCCCAGAACTGATCCAATGGAGTACCCCACTAGTGACTGGTGTTCAGCTGGACATTCTACCCCTGGTCACAACCCTCTGAACCCAAAGTCTGGCCAGTTACCAGTCCAGTTCAGTGTCCATTTGTCTGGTACATCATCAGTTTGTCAATGAGGATCCACTGCTCAGCAATACTCACAGTTCTCCTCTTGCCCCCAAAGATAAACCCTTTGCTATAAAAATAAGATCATGTCTCACTCTCCCAACCTACTCAGACTTTGGGTGTTTTCAGTCTTGGAGAGTTAAGGGAGGATTTGAATTTTGAATTTGCTTTCTGATGTAGGCAATTTTGCCTCATTGGTTTAATTCACCCGGATAATAACTTCTTCACAGAAATAGAATAATGTTTTCCTCCTTAGCTCACTAGATTTTTGATGTTTTTCTTTCTTTGATAGAAGATCCTGCTATGACAAAAAAAGCAGTTCAGGGTTTCCAACACATTTTTAGCCGTGTGTTATGACTGCAGAAAGCCAGTTTATTGTCTTAATAAACTTAATCCTTGAGAGGAGATGCAAGATGGATGTAAATAAAATGGGAATAAAAAAGGGGGATCCAAGAGCTTTTTATATATTTTGCTCCACAGGATCGCTTTCTGCTCAATAAGTAACAGAGGTAGAGAAGGAAAATAGCACTCATTAATAAATAGGATCCTGGAGCAGCCTCTTAGTGAGGCACAGTAACTAGGGTTTCTTTTATGGAATATTACTGGTGAACTCATGCAATGAGGTAGGATGCTGTGCTGGTTTTGGCTGGGGTAGGCTTAATTTTCTTCACAGTGGCTGGTATGCGGTTGTGTTTTGGATTTGTGCTGAACACAGTGTTGAAAATGTTTCTGCTGTTGCTGAGCAGGGCTTGCAAAGAGCCAAGGACTTTTCTGCTGTTTGAACTGCCAGGATGGTGAGGAAGCTGGGGCTGCTTGGGAGACTGGGAGGAGACACAGCTGGGACAGGTGACCCCAACTGACCAAAGGGATATTCCAGACCATGTGACATCATGCTCAGTATATAAAGTGGAGGGGGGTGGTGTTTGTCTTCCCAAGTCACCATTACGTGTGATGGGGCCCTGCTCTCCTGGAGATGGCTGAACACCTGCCTGCCTGTGGGAAGCAGTGAATTAATTCCTTGATTTACTTTGTTTGTGTGTGTGGCTTTTGCTGTAGTTATTAAACTGTCTTTACCTCAACCCATGACTTTTCTAGCTTTTACCCTTCCCATTCTCTCCCTGATTCTGCTGATGGGGGAGTGAGCAAGTGGCTGCTGGTGCTTATTTGCTAGCTGGGGTTAAACCACGAGAGGTGCATAAAATCATTTAGGTCCTATTAACCAAAAAAAGGCAAAGGTTGACAAAAGAAAGTATCAAAACTTAGAGATATTTAAAATTTGAGTGTTCTTCACTCACTTGTATGCCCTAGACTGACATAATTGGAGGCTGCAGATAAGAGCAGTTTAACTTTTGTTTACTGTAGTTTCTTGATTTTCTAACATTGCACTTTTTTCCCATTATGATATTAATATTAATGAATGTTTTTGGTTTCAGTAGAAAAAGTCTTCATTCTGATAAGCAGTACTGCTTCATGCATATTATCTGTTGTGTGTGCAGCTTTGTCTCAGACTGGTTTTTTAAAAGCTTACTGCCTTCTTGATGCTAATCACAGTACAATAATTGAAACGGATTTCAGGTTGAGCTGTTGCTCTATTTTGAGCTTAACCCCGTTGTCAGTTGTGTAAATTGTTGCCAAATGTTAACTGTTAGGGCTGAATTTTTCTTTAGCAGGTGTTTGTGTACTGAATGAATCAAAATCTTTGGGGAAAAAATAACGGATCCTGCATTTATAGTCTGCATCAGAGTGGATGGCTGAAAGGAGGGAACAAGTGGTAAATAAAATGTATGCTGACAATCATAGGGTATTTTTCATTTCATGTATGCTGAAAATCATAGTGTTTTCATTGTGCAGCTCTTCAGTTTAACTTGGCTGGCTTTATGTTTTACAGTTTGTGTGTATTATGCCTAAAGCACAGTGATAAAAACCAGGGCTTTTGATGCAGTACTGAAGGTCCAACCAGGGTAAGGGGAATTCCCCACTATAGATACTGTGATTCACAGAATTCCCAATTACTCTCATTCAAACCTAAGTTCTTTTATATCATAGAATCATAGAATATGCTGAGTTGGAAGGGACCCGTCAGGATCGTCGAGTTCAGATCCTGGCCCTACATCTGTGGGACATCTGTGCCAAAATTTAGCTCTGCACAGGGCCCTGTGAAACATGGGCTTTTGAAAATTTAATTTCAATTTCTGATGTCTTGAAATATGTAAAAATCCAAGACAAAGGTTCTGATACCTTTCAGGGAATGTCTTCCATTCTTATGTTTATTTCCTGCTGCTCAAGTGTACTAAAATTCATTATTACTCAGTGCTTTAGTCTTGTGATTGCATTGCTCTGGTGCTGCAATGCTTAAGCTTCTTGTTCCAGGTGTCAGATGACACAGATTTTCTTTTGAAATTCTGTTTAGTTTGGAACTCTTGTGTTCTTGTCAAACTCCAGGTTGGATAATAATTAAGTTCCATTTTATCTTAACTTTCTCTTCTGGTTTCTGCTGAGTATTCAATCGGTTTTTTCATTTTTTTTTTTGTTGGCAACTGTGTGTTGCTGGAAATTTGCCAAATGTAAATTGTAAGAGTTCTTCAAGTTCTGAACTTTCCTGAATGGGCAAAGGCCTAGACCCTTTTAGACCAGCAAAGAGATCTTAAATGACCATCTCAAAACCTTGGGGTCTCTCATTCTTTCCTAAAACTAAGGGAAGGTTTGGATATATAGGGCAAAAACAGAAATGGAGGAAATTATTTTCCTGCTCTATAGGGCTTTTCAATTTATGTCTATTCAGCCTTTTTCCCTTGCTATAAACTTCTGATGTCTCTCCCTAATTGCATAGAAGAAGCAGAATATTTTCTGCTCTAAACTTTTCAAGTGCATCCTGAGGAAGTCAATTAGCATTATTGAAAAGCAGTGCCTCATGTTCTCTCTCTCTTCATGTTTTACTGTTTGCTGTGAACTGCAGGCACTGTACTTAAGGACACCAAGATCAGGCATGTCAATTGAACTTTGCATTCAGAAGTCTGGCTCAGCAGAATCTCTGGTTAATCTCCTGAAGACTCCAGATATTTTGTCCATGGGTTTTTTCAAATGGCTACATGAAAATGAATGTGTTTGGTTTTAAAATATTTTTAATTGAGAAATGAGCTATCCACTACATTAACAGTGTTTAACTGTATATATTGATTTCTATCCTCAATGTCATGGATTGACTAAGTATACTAAGGTTACAAAAAGTGAAACATTATTCATTTTTAATTGCACAAGCATTTACTTCTCAATGGCAAAAAGGACATAAAAGAATCACTTTTCATCCCTAATATTTAGAAGTTAGGCTTTCAAGTAAGATGTATGGTTATCAAAGGTGAAAAAATGTTTGACTTTTTTTTGCATAAGACATGTAAAATATTCATTTGGTGCCAGAGCTGCCATCCAGTGGGAACATCAAAGGGAGAAGGTCTCATTAGGAGAGCTCTCCCGACTTTGAAACATGGCTCCAACATGCTGGAGAACTTTCAGAGCAGTGTGAAGAGATTTATCATCCTGACTCCCAGAAATGGCAGTGGGAGCTACACGGCTAAATCACTACAAACTACTTTGAAATTCCCCTGTGTATTTAGGGAAGTTTAATTGGGATGGAAATATAGTTACAGCAAACTTGGGGATAAAGCTTTTCCTCCATCACTTTGTGACAGGCTTCTTTCTCTTTTTAATATCAAATGCCTGTGATACCAGATACATCAAATGCTGCTGGTGGGTGTCTCCATGGTAAGGGCAGGTGTGCTGGCATAGATTCCACAGTCTAGTGGATTAGAATGCAGATTCCTATGTATAAAGGTGTACTTAGAGAATTACAGCATTATTACTTCTGCCATATTTTGAGCAGCTCTCCTAAGGAAGCAGTGAAAGTAATGTTTAATTTGGACAAATTGGTCCAAACCACATTGTCTTTCTGAGGAATCTGGTCTGTGTTAAATTAGAGTTTGATCACATCAATTTTTTATAACGCACTTTTCAGGCAGGAGTGATTGGTAGTGACTTCATTTTAAAACCAGAAAAAAGGGGAATAAAAGGATTAAAGATGATTTTTTTTTTTTTTTTTTAGAGGGACAGCTTCTCATTCTCAACTGCTTTCATTGAGTTTGGTGATTGATTAATTTGTCAAAATCCCTGAGTTTAAGACTAATGAAACTAACATTAGACACAGCTTACTCTCAATGGGAAAACTGATCTACTTCTTCATGCTCTGTATCTGCTCCACACTTCCATAGCTTCTCTTTGACTCATTGTACTGGGCTTGGAATGGGGAACTGAAGGAAAGACACAGGTCAGTCTGAGCTTTCAGAGCTGTGGCTGGGAGCAGCAGACACAAAGCAGATAGAAATGGCTTTAGCCCCTGAGTTGTAGAAGGAAAGCTTCATAGACACCTTTTTTTAACTAGGACTGAAAGCCCCTGTGAATGTTTTGGGGGTTTTTTCTGATTTCACTTTTACCTGTTTAGCCTTTTTTTTAGAATTAAACTGCTCCAAACTGAAGCCCAAATATTTGTTTTAGAGTTTTTAGAATATTTGTTTAGTTTAACATCCCATGAGAACTGAGGCACATAAGCAACCGTGAAAACCCAATTATTATTAATACAGACTTTTCTCAGAAATGCTTGGTGACAGGATGAGGAGCAATGGGCACAAGAGGAAATGCAGGGAATTCTGTTTCAGCATCAGGAAAAACCTCATCTTCCTTTTTTCCCTGTGAGAGTGGTCAGACATTGGTCCAGGTTGTTTAGAAGTTTAGTTTTAGATTCCTGGTTAGAAAAACCCGAAATTGTAACTGTGTTAAATCTATGCAACCATGTTGTTAATTTGAGCTCTGGGCGAAAGCTGCTATATATATGCAAAGGCATAATTGCTCTGAAAATTGGTTGTTTACCTGCTGGATTCAGACTTCCCGTGGACTTTTCTATTTAAAACAGAAAGCAACTGTTCTGCAAATTCTTGCAAGTGTCAGCAGTTTCTGTGCATTTAACTTTTCTCATTTCCTGGGAAGATGATGGGATTCACTTTCTAGAAGCCAAAGAGAATGTAATCATCTTCCTATATCCCAAGGCTGCTGCCAGGTCTCTTTGGATCCTCCAGCTATATCTAGTGAAGACAGTGAGAGCTCACCTTTAGCACAAGAGAGCTGCTAGATTTTCCTGAGTGATCAATTTAAAGAAATTGATATTAACCTTATACCAGCCCTTATGTCACATATTTCCAACAGATAATTTAAATGCATTTGGTAAACTGCAGTAACTACTTGGGATGAATGTCATAAACATGCCCCATGAAATCACTGATGTTTCCAGACATGGGGAACATTCTGGGGAGACCAACAGCACTGGTCAGAGCTCCTCAGCTCAGAAATGCTTTCTGCAGCTGCATGCTTCCAAGACACCTTGGAACAGCCAGGGAGACAGAGAAAAGTTTCCTAGGAAACTGGGGATACGAGTCCACACTGCTTTTGTGGCTTTTCAATAAGTAGCTAATGTGAGCTGAGGTCTTGATATTGTTATAATATTGCCTGGCTTCTAATGCTGTTCCAGGCTGAATGGCTGCCACATAGAGAAAATGTGCTCAGAGTTTCATCACTGGCAGGGTAACACCTCCTGCTTGTATCATGCCCTGTACGTCATTAAGGAACTATTAAAACATATCTCAAGTGTAAAATTTGCAACTTAGTGTGTGTCTTGAAAGGTTTTGAAATCTGGACAATGTGTGGCCAGCTGTTAATGCAGCCTGGAGCCTTCTGAATCCGTTCAGAGACAGGTAAATACTGTGCTGCTTTGGTAAACCAATTTATGCACATCAACAGCCTGCTGCAGCTGTTGCTAGAAAAAGAATAAAATATATTCAGAATATCAGGTGGATTGGTCTTTTGTTATAATTTAGTGCTGTTTGTAACATAACACATATGTGATATAAGCAGGTGGAAATCAACTAAAATCAAAGGAAAATATTAAAGGTTTGTTGGTTTGGTTTTTTTACACTGAATTTTAGTTTCAAATATGCACACTGTGTACTTATGTGCAGCCTTATGTACTGTCAAAAGAGAGGATGTTTCTCCAGATTAAATCAAGTGTCTATTAAGAAAAATTTTAAGTCCACCTCAGCTTTTCTATGCTACTGCTTATAGCCATACCACTTATTGAATATGGTCAGCTGTCAGGGTACGGGACTGTTTTCTCTTCTCAGGGAGATATAGCTTAGTTCCTTCCTATTGCAGCTATCAGGACTCAAAATCAGTCAGTAGATCATAAAAAAGGTGCTTTGCTTCATAAGCAAACAGAAGTGAAGCATTTCTTATAATTTTGGTGAAGTTGCTGTGTTTTCTTATTTTTTCAGTTGCTCATGCATGGTGTAAAATAGTCATATCTGAAATTTGCCTGTATCTCATGTTGCAGTCACGTCAGAGTTTGACCACAGGCAGTGCTGTGGAAAATATTGAAGGGGAGGCATATGTGAATAGTAGTAAAAAATTGTATTATCAGTTACATATATATGTATGAAAAATTCTGCGTGTACCAAGTCTTATTGCTGCTTCTCGTTTTGTGAAATGTATTAGCTTGGTGAAATGTTTTAGCTGGCTGAGGAAAATCTACATCCAGCCATCACACCATGACTTGTGCATATTGTGCAACAGGATTGTGCCCCTAAATATGTGTTCTATGTGGATTTATCACTCCTGTGATATCACTCCAGAGCTGTCTGCAAAGACACAAAGCAAGGGATTGCAGAAAAAGCAAGCACATGATGGGGAAGGAAAATGCAAAAAAGTACAAGCTCTTTTGTGCAAACTGTTTGTACACAAGTAATTTTGAAAAGTGTGGAACTGCTACAGTTCTCTGCCTTTTAAAAGGGCTTTTAGCTTTTGTGTGATAAACTTTGCATCCATTTTTTAAACTGGCAGTAATATTGTTCTGGTTTTGATATGCTGCTATGTATTGTGAACGTTCCTAATAATCTCTTCAGATGGAGTTTCAACTTTATCTGCTTCAGCTATTAAAATGGGAGATCAAATAGAATTTTGAAGGCCAGGATCACTTCGTAAAAAATACCCTTGTCCACATGGCACATTTAGACGCTGTAGTAACGACTGGTGGAGCAGTAAATGTTTAAACTTCAGCACACTTAGCCAAAACACTATCTTTTGTTAAGAAAAACATTCTGCCTCTAGAACTATCTTACATTGTGCATTCTACAGTTGAATAGAATAGGAATTGGAAAAAAAAAGCTATTAAGTCAATCCAGCCCATCATTCCAGGGAGGCAGTATTGTTTGCTGCATTGAAGTTTTTAGCTCTAATTGGAGCTAGTTTTCAATTTCCCATACAATGGGGTTTCAGCTGCGTCCCTTAGGAGATTATTTCACAGTACAATAACTCTGCTGCAATGTTTTGCTGATATCTGGCCTAAATCTTCCCTCTTAATTTCATCCCATTTTTTGCTGTTATAGCCCTAGGTATTGGACTAAACAATTCCCCTTCTTCCTAAGCAGTTAGCTCGTCAAATATTTCTGAACACCTACGTTCCCACTTAGCTCAGTTGTTGCTTGGTATCTTAGTATCTGATCTTAACATTTCTGTAAAGATTTATGCTCAATCCCCTTAAGCTTTCTGTTGCTGATCCTTTTTCAGTTTTGTTTTGTTTGTTTGTTTGGTTTTTAAATCTCTTTTCCTGCCATCCCCAGCGCCCTCTTCTGTGAACAGCCCATTTTTGACAGCTACTGGGCAGTAGCATCATCTGGAGTGTGTTGCAGAACCTTATGGTTTGGTGCTCTCACCCTGCTCACAGAGCTGGCCATAGGTGCACCAGCTCTATTTTTGTTGCCCTAACACATCACCATTTAGGCTGAACTGAATCTAAGATTCTTTTTCTCAGGCTCACTGCTTTCCAAACCTTTCTTTCCTGTTGCAGTTCTGGATTTTTTTCTTATTAGAGAATTCAGGAAATACACACAATTAAATGAAAGTGTTGGATTTTGTCTTTTTCAATTTTTTTTTCTGATGTCTTGCTGTAACGGGGATGAATAAATTAACATTTGTCACTTCACTGTTCTTCAGTATTGCTAAAATACTGTTTAAGATTCTCACATCAGTTGAGATAGTAAATAAAACAGTCATGTTATGATGTGCCACTAGACAGATAAAATAAGTACTGCATGGTAATGAAAACAGTCTTGAAAATATCAGTGAGACTGATACTTTTTTATCTTGTGAAATAATTCCCCTCTAGAAAATTGTGACTTTTGGAAGAATAGGAATACAATTGAGTCTGTGAGTGGAATTTATAGAAGCCTCACATCTCTTATGAGACTCATCTCACATCCTATCAAATGACTCTTTAGGAATTTTTTCTGTGTCTTGCAATATTTCTTCACTTGCTAGAGGCACTTGATGATGTAAGAATCTCAGCTTTCATTTTTAAAAGAATTTCCCTTTCAGGCTTAATTGACTGCTGAGGAAAGCTAAAAGTATGACTCAGGGCTTTCCAAAAGCAGAAACAAAAATGCAGATAAGAGGAACTGAAGCCTTCTTTCCCTCTTAATTTACTGCTACTTAAGCAAGTTTCAGATAATTTAGATTGACCTAAATTCTTCCATCTGGCTTCACAACCACATGAGTGTTTGTGTTCCTCTTCTATCTTGGCTTAGAAATTGATAGTTGGTTCCATATCCTTGTGTGGTGTGACCCTCTTTAGTCACAAATAATGACCAAATACTTACACTGAAAGCAAAAGTAATCAAACAGGAGAAACTATTTTGTCCCCAGCACAGCTTCCTGACTCTTGGATTTCTCAGTCCCAAAGACTTATTTACCAGGATTCATTCCCGGTCCTTACTCAAACTCCACAGGCTCCGTCATTGCATCTTCTTGTTGTTTCTCAACACCATTCCTCTTCTTAAGTCAGATAGATATAGAAAGTGTGTAAAGTGGTCACCACAATGGGATGATAGCAGAATTTGAGGAAGGTTTGTGTCTTAGTGTATCTTAGAGCTGATACTCTCTATCCTTCCTGTCCCATGAAAGTCTTACGTATTTTTATTTGTTGACTGAGTTCCCTTCCTCTACTTTACCTCTGGGATTAATCCTCTCCTACCATGGCAATTCTCTCTGGCATTGGGATTAGGTGCATGACTAAACAATTTAGTAGGCTAGAGGAGTATGTCTTTTCATCTTTGTATAACACATTTGAATATGCACTCTCTTTTTGCAAGATGTTTTATCCTGAGTGGTAAACTGAAATAAAATGCTTCACACATGTCATAAAATGAGATTATAGCACTTAATGATCCTATAATGTACATGTTCCTTCACACACTGTTGTGCATTTTGCACACAAACTGGGACTTGTGTTTGTGTGAAGTCCTAAGTAAATGACATACTCGTTGCATTAGGAAAATCCTGTGTTGTATTTATAGCTTACATTTATAGCTTGTATTATGCATTGCAGTTTTCTCAGCTGCTTTATGGATTTTCTGCAGTGACAGTTTTTAAAGGACAACATATCATGGTAGACATAATTCTCTAAGTCTGTGTTTACCAGATCACTAAATACCCAGAGATAAACCACATTTAGGGCTATCACCTTCAAACCCTGAAGCTATGGGGCTGTCAGCTAGACACAGGAAAAAAGACATGTTGTTACAGTCGTGATCCAGTTCAAAAGACACAGGAAACCACACATCAGAAGAGGAGTGGCTTATGTATTAGGATGTTGGCAATGTTGCTTATATAGCTTTGAAATTAACTTCAGAAGTTTCGAGAAGATTCATTATATCATTTGCAAGCCATGGCAGGGACCATGGAAATCAGTTTTATTCACCTCACATTCGATCATAGCTGCTCAAACCCACCAACAGCTGCAGCTTCAAACAAAAAGATCGTGGGCTCATGATGTTTCACAGGCACAGGGAAGGTACCTGAACTCTGAACACAGACATTGCTGGTTACTAAATGAATAGAAGTGAAAAACTACTGAGAGATCTTGACAGCAAAACCTCTTTATTTTATTTCATTGTCTTGGATTAGTTATCATGGTATAAAATTCTGCATGCATCAAGGTAGAGATGGCTTTTATTCGTGGTAGCCTGTCAAAATCAGCTGTGTACCCCATCAGCCACGGTTTCTTTTTTGCTAGTTAAAAATCATACAGAAATGATATTGCAGGACTTTATTATGTTAAAAAATAGCTGTTTGCTGTAAAGATATGGCTGAAGAGATTACTTACTCTGGCTTTGATGGCATCTGGTGGTTGAGTAGAATAAATGCATCGTGCATCTATGAATTACAGTAGTCAAATACTTTGTTTCACGTGTTGGATAAATTTATTCTTGAATAGCTGACTTCTCTGTCTATGTTGGGTAGCATATACTGCAAATCTGTTGATTTTTATATCAGCAATGTTTCTATTATATCAAGCTGTTCTGTTATCAGATGTGCTTATCTTTCCCCAATTCCATTATTTGTTATTAATGGTAAGAACAGTAACAATGTGAAATGGTGATCATTAATGTTTGTATCAATAAATCAGGCTTTCAGAGAACTTTTGAAACAGAGATAGGAGGACAAAACAAAAATATAAGAATATCTGTAGAAGAAAACCAGGTGACTAAGAAACAGTAAATGCCTAAAGCTACTGGAAGAACAGCCATTGTTAATAGCAAAGTTTATTAATAGAGAAAAAATGGCTAAGGTAAACATACAAAAGCATAAACTTAAATCTTAGAAAATAAGCATTTAATAAAAGATTAATTGTTCCATGAAACAATATTTAAAAATAAATAGTGAATTGAGATCAAAATTGAAATTACTATTATATGAGCAGTCTGTTAATAATATACGCACCAAATCAAGGACCTCAATATCATGATGTACTCTAGATTTGGGTTTCTATTGCTCTCCAGGTATAACTGGTGACAGAAAAAGCACATCTATGCAAATACACCTCTATTTACTATAAACCAATATTGATAATATTCCAAATTTATACTTGTTTTTGTGTTTTATATGAAATCACCATGGGATTTGAGAACCTGATCATGTCTGGATAAGGTGCTTTTCACATCCAACATGACTGACTGCCTGCTTGGTGCATCCTGGCAAGGGCATTTTTGACATCTGTGGTTTAAACAGGCCAGTCTGTTTTAGTGTTGGGAGTGCTGCTGATAGTTACATCAGAACTATATGTAAACACCTCGTTTTCCCATTGTTGGGAGGTTACTCCTGCAGTATTGAGATCACCAGAAATACCTCTGTGTCTCTGGATAAAATGTATGAGGAGCTGTGAAGGCTGTAATTTGTATTGGCAGCTGCAGAAGATCACCTGGGGGTAGGGACAAAACAGATCTTCTGATTAAAATATGGATAGTTACAGGATTGTGATAATGGCAGTTACCTGTACAGATGGGTAAAGCAGGAGAGCAATGCCATGAAGTAAAGAAAGTAAGCTGTAAATAGTGAGGGTGTTATGTATGACACCCTAATGAATATTCATATAATAACTAAAGTGACTGCTGGCATTGAGTGCTAATCCTTTTGCAAATAACAATTAGCAGAGAGGTTGTAAAATGGATGCTCATTTGCACATAGTATCCAGAGTTAAGAGGTATCCTGGCTAAACAAAGGCTTTTGAATCTGCAGGAAAAATTCTGCACTGTGGATCAGATTGAAAAATGATGGTCTGAATCAAATCGCAGTTCCTAAATAGGTTCTTGCAGAGGCCCAGTCATTTGGGTGCAAATATGAACAATCCTTCTAAGTACTAGCTAAGAAATTGTCTTTTATCTAAGTATTATCTGTTATCTAAGTATCTATACTTAGAAAATCATTGTTACTGAAATCATCAGTAAGAACACATTGCTAAAGGATTCAACTCATTTGTTGAATCCACTTTTAATGGGAATAGCACATAGAAACAGAAATACAATTTTCTTGCTTTCTGTAGCAGCGTTTGGGAATGCCAAAAACATCATTTTTGTACTAAACCTGATGCATAGATTATGATTATTAATGTTTAGTGCATGGCTTGTGCTGTTGCTGTTAGAGGCTGAGTATGTGTTGTGGCTTGACTGTGGCTGGCTGTCAGGTGCCCACCAAAGCCTCTCTGTCACTCACCTCCACAACTGGATAGGGGAGAGAGATAAAAGGTTCATGAGTAGAGATAGGGACAGGGAGAGATCACTGATTGAATACCATCATGGGCAAAATAGATTTGGCTGAGGGAAATTAGTTGAATTTATTATCGATCAAAATCCGAGCAGGATAACGAGAAGTAAAACAAACCCTAAAAACAACTTTGCTCCACCTCTCCCTCCTTCATGGGCTTAGCTTTGTTCCTGATTCTCTGCCTCTTTTCCCCCAGGGAATAGGGGCTACAATCAGTTCATCACATGTTGTTTCTGCTGCTGCTTCCTCCTTAGGGAGAGGAGTCCTTTCCCTACTCCAGTGGGGTGTTCCTCCCGTGGGAGACAGTTCTCCACAAAGTTCTCTGACTTGTGTCCTTCCTGTGGGCTACAGTTCTACACAAACTGCTGCAGCGTGGGTCCCTTCCATGATGTGCTGTCCTTCAAGAACAAGAAACTTTAGGGTGGGTCCCCCACGGGGTCACAAGTCCTGCCAGCAAACCTGCTCCAGCACAGGCTCCTCTCCTCACAGGTCTGCCAGGAGCCTGCTCCATTGGGGGCTTCTCCATGGAGTCACAGCCTTCTTTTGGGCATCCACCTGCTTCAGAGTGGGGCTATTCCATGGCTGCAGGTGGATTTTTACATTCCCATGGACCCTCATGGGCTGCAAGGGCACAGCTGCCTCACCATGGTCTGCACCACAGGCTGCAAAGGAATCTCTGCTCCAGCACCTGGAGCACTTTCTCCTGCTCCTTCCTCACTGGCCTTGGTGTCTGCAGGCCTGTCTCTCTCACTCTATTCTCTGGCCACAGATACTGCTGCACAATAACTTCCCCCCCCTTCTTAAATCTGTTGTCCCAGAGGGGTTACCACCATCTCTGATGAGCTCAGCAGCAGGTTCATCCTGCAGCCAGCTGGCACTGGCTCTTCCAGACATGGGGGAAGCTTCCAGCAGCTTCCCAGAGAAGCCACCCCTGTAGCCCTCTGCTACCACAACCTGGCATTGCAAACCTGACACAGTGTGTTCTGAATCGAGGAGAATTTAACAAAAGCTACTACATGGTTGTGATGTGCTTCGTTTCTTTGAAGCACATTTCTATGATGCAAATCCGAAGCATTTTGAACCAAATAATATATGGCTTTCTTAACATAAGAATGTTGAGACTATGCATGCATGACTACTGAATATAGCTGGATATACTAGCTGAGGGTGTGGACCAGATTTACAGAGCTACATAAATGCATTAACAGTTGAATTGACGTTTAAAATGATCATGTACAGGCATTTAAGTAAAAATTATATGCCTGACATCAACTAAAATTCAATAGATATTGCAGATTTTAATGAGTTCACTCCTTTTAAAACACTTACTATCTATGCAGATATGCCCCTAAATACTTTTAAGAAGTTATAGTCATGGCAGTAATGATTGTTTACTTGTGGAGCTGATATGGAAAGTTAAGATAAAGCACAATGCAATGTATTACATTATGAAGATACACTTTTAAGCTGGCAGTTGTAAATGAAACATGTCCTTTGGAGCAGGTCTAAATCTGAACAAGATTGACCCCAAGGGACACTTGGTGTGTCCGATGTCAAACTCTTGCCAAAAAAGGGAGATAAGGAGTGTAAGAGACAGCAAATGTAAAGTACTGTGCTTTCTTCTGGATAATACATCAGTTTAGTGGCTCCTCATGCTTAATAGTCACTAAGGGATGAGATCTCTTTTCCATAAATTTATCTAATCCCTTTTTGAGTTCCCTTTAATAATATCACTGCAGTAATATGTCGAGCAGTGTCTGGACTCAAACTTTTGAATGTGTTTGTTTTTGTTTTCTTTGTTTTCCAGTGGCTTTTTTTTTTGTGTGTGTGTGTGTGAATAGAGTTAAACCAGTTTATGCAGTTTGTGCATAAATTAGTTAAAACACTGAGGAATCACTGTATTCATGGTGTTTTAGTGATTCACTGGAGCATAGGTGTGCTGCAAGGAGAGAAAAAAAATCTTGTTGCCTTTAGAGAAACATCTATACAAACAGATATTAATTCTATTATCTTCCCTTCATTTCCCTGCCCCCCTCCTCCCACCCCCAAACGCATTTAGGTTTTTTCTCTTGCCCCTGTGAAATTAGTCCAATTATCTGTTAATGATTGAAACTGATGGTTCATGTTCTGACGTGCTGCAGACTACTAATTTTTAGCAGCATGTTATCAGTGTACCAGCAAAATTTGACAACAGAATATGAACCTTCTGAGAAACTATTTGTCCATGAGAAATGAAGTTTTGAGGCAATACTGAAAAGTATCACTTTGAAACTTAAGTATCACTTACAAAAATGAGACCAAAGATATAATAGCATCATATCTGACATGGGGAAAGTTGCCTGATAAAAGAGAGCCAGCTTTGTACTTGCTACTCACACAATTAGAGTCTCAGAGCAGCATTTATACTCCTAGTTTGAGCTGTGATTTTTTGAGCTGTTGTCAGATTATGACTCAATTTTAGCTACATGTTCTGGCATTAAATCAGCATAAAATGTGCACTTCATGTATTATTTTAGTATGGTCCATTGGTAGTCATGCTACTCTACTTCCTGGATGAAAGAATTTTTGACAACTGGTATCAAATTATCTTATCTTCACCAACGAATTGTAAAGAAATACAAAGAAATAAAAAGCCAGTGAATATTTTAAAAATAAACACATATGCCAAAATAACTAGAAATTTTCATGTTCAGTCCAAAACTGTTCCTGCATAAGGTAGTTCCTGATTAATTGGAATGCAAGGCCCTAATTAGCTGAGTGCTACAGATGGGGTGCTTACATCCACATCCTTTTCAAAATGAGAAATTAAGATTTCAGATGTGTGCTTGACAAATTTTACTGTAAATTTTATTATTACATTTTTCTTAAATTTAAAGGTTGAAGAAAAAAGGGATATCCCAAGCCAGATTTTTCTTTAAAAGGTAAATTGATTCATTGCAGTTAAATGCAATATTCATTCTCTGCAGATACTGAATAAAATTTGAGATTTCATTTTCTGCTCTGTGCAGAAAGTTGGGCACTTTAGAAATCCTTTAAAGAAGTTTTCCAAGTGAAGGAGGATTCAAAGTAAACCTCAAGTCTCACTTGCAGAGGAACCTCAAGGGGCAGCATGTTTGCCAACTTTATTTCTAGATATTGTTAACATAGCCACCTTTCCAGTGGCTTGTATTAAATTGATTCTCCTTGATTCAAGTACAATAAAACAGAAATAGAGCTATCCAGTAACTTTCATGTAAAAAATAAAAAGCTGAAAAGTTTTGGTACACCAGTAAAAATTGACAAGTTTTTTAATCCTTCTCTTAGCCCGGAACTTAAGCCAAGTTCCTTAAATAAGTCCTAAACATGCTGTGTTTTAATACTACCTGTATAAATCAAAGTTGGAGGGAAATGTTTTGACTGACATCTTGAAACAGAATCTACATGTCTGCTATCTTTATGACACAAATTTATGACAATTTGTGTTATAGGCTTCAGCTGAGCAGTGATACAAAAATCCTCCTTTCATCTTATCCAGATGAAGACTAAAATTGCCTTGGTCTATTTAAATGAAAAAAGGCTGAAATTGCCTCGAGAAAGTTAATTTCAATATATGAGTAAAATGTTTGAGTCAAATTTGCTCTGTGCTATCGGTAGGGTTGAAGTAGTGGAGAGACATGAAGTAAGAAATTCAATATTTCAAGAACTAATATCATAAGGAAAACAAAGCATATATGGAAGTAATCTTTCAATCAGAAATTTTATTTGCTGAGATGTAGCACCTTATGCAGACACACAGGAAAAGATTGCTCTTGTTAAAATACAATGATGCTTATAAAGCTCTTACTGGACACAACATAATGTATCTGACAACTTTCAGGCAGAATATAAATGTGAAATATGATGTTCAGATAACCATGCATTCATGGAGAGGGCGCTGCCCCTTTTCACTGTGGTGCCAAGGAGACATTTAACTCACATTTGTGATAAGCACAGCTAAAACACTGTTAAATTATTAGTTAAAATGGGATGGAAAAAAAACCAAACCAGATTTCAAAAATAACCAGTATGTTGTTATCCCAGAGAGATTTCAGGACGTCTGGAAACAGGCCGTCATGATGTTGTTTATCATGCCTATTTAAGGAAATACACAGTAAATACACAGTATCACTATGCTTTTCTCAGCTGGCTCTTTTCTTCCACTTACAAACATTGAAGTAAGTATGTAGGACAAACGAAAACAAGAACAAACAGCAGTTATTTCCTTTGTACAAGTAGCTCTGTGTGGTGGACAACACTCTGCTGGACAACACCAATCAAAAAGACAAAGAAAGAGTGCAGCTCAAATTGAGCCTTGGAAGAAATGACTGATAGTGCTCGACTTCTGTGTGCAGAGAACAGAGACATTTTCTCAGGTAAGCGCCGTGAATGCGGCATTAAATAGCTCAACCTGCTAATGAGGGAGTCTGAAAGGGATGGGACAAAGAGCTTCAGCAGCAGGTGCCAGACTGCTGTTCTGTCTGGCAGTTCAGATGACTCCTGGGTTTATGTTTTATGTATGTCTTGGCTATAAATAGGACAAGAACTGTACTGGGACACAGCATGGCTGTGCCATGACGAGGAGCTGGATTTGCAGAGGCCCTGAAGCGTATCAAGTGCAGGAGTGCTAAAGGAAGTGATGTTCTGTAGATGGATGTGCTCAAGTGTGTAGGTTCCAGCATGAGCATTTCAGATTTGGAAGATGACATCCAGTTTTCAGCATGTTTATTAGTTTAGTTGGAAAAATGTGTAAAGTTCAGGGTCGTATCTCTTTTGTTTTGCCCTCTTCGGTGGTCCCCTTAAATCACAGTGGTGGGAGCTCATGGCAAAGGTATCTTTTGCCAGACCCAGTCCATACAATATTTCAGTTCTGTAACACAGTGTAGATACCTAAATGCTCTTTTTGAAGACTTGTGTAATGTGAAAATCCCCTTCACCTTGCCGACATATTCTGGAACAGGATCTCTGACTATATTTTCTCTCACCTCACTTTTGATATCTGCTCTGCAATGTCTGTGCCTGATATCTATGTCTAAGCCACTTGCCTCGAGCTCCCTTCAAAGATAAGAAAAAGAAAAAGCATTCTTAAGGTATGGTTAATTTAAGTGTTCCTTTCTTTCTACTGCCTGTGAATGGAATTTAGGATGAAAAGCTGAGATGGAGGCTTTTTTTTTTTTTAATGTAGAACTTTTTTTTTTTTTACAGTTGATCTCCACAGTTGGCCAGATGAATCTCCAAGTGCAAGGCAACAGCAATATCTATTCATTTTTCATTTTAAAAAAAATTTTGGATTTGAAATTTTAGCCTTCAGTAATGATAACACATATTAATCCAACTGTTTGATATTCTTAATATCTGATGAGTTATTCATTCAGTGGATAAGTTCTTTCAGAGAATTCTATCACCACTGAGTAAGGTATTTGAGAATTTCCTGTTGATATTCCATTGCTACATTTTTGCACAAGTTAGTCAGAAGTATAGAGCATTTAGTGCTGATAGTATCTCTGTTAATAGCTTTCTATAAGCATTACATTATCTTAGGCACTTGAAATGCCTTGTATTTTGGAACTCATCTGTTAAACAAACAGGCAAACAATATGAAACTCTTTAATTTAATAGGTTAAATCCACAATATTGCCACAGTTATGGAATTTAAGCATGGGTCTGTGAACATATATGCTCAATCACATGCCAAGTGATATAAACTGATTCTTTTTTCTGGCACAGAGAGAAAACAAACTGATATGTAGCACACATCTAATCTGTGCAATGCACAACTCTGAGCCACAGTTTGGTAATGATCTGATAAAAATGGTAGAGGGTAAAGGCAATTTAGAAAGGACTGTTGCTGACCCAATCATCTGCTTTTCAAAAGCAGATGTGGAACACAGTTTCTTGTGTGTATTGAAGTGCTGTAGGGCTGTTCTGTTTGTATGGATTGCAGTCCAACTCTGATATGGATTTATGTTTTACAAAATATAAACAGTTGAAATACAGTTTAATAACAATTAGGGACTGTGATTGTATTTATTTCTAGGGAGAAGGAGCAAGTCACTCAGAGCAGAGCTTTGAACAACTTAATAGTAACCATCAAAATAGCAATAAGAAAATGTAAATGCAAAAGCTTTCCATTATGCCCAACCATAAGGTGAGCTACAGATGCAGTTTGTAAAACTGCTAGAGCACAAAGGATGACAGTGGAATGCAGATGTGGAGAGTGTTTCCAAACCCAGAGGGTTTCATAAGCAATGCATATTAAAGATGCAAGACATTTCTTCCAAGGAAATACATGAAAAGTGTTCTAGTTTTTATTTTCTTTTCTTTTTTTTTAAAATAACTTCCCATAATTACAATTTAGCATGTCTATAATTTGACATTTTTAAAACACTGTCTTGGAATGACATATATCACTAGGACTTAGGTCTACTAATTCTTAATTACTTATGTGAATGAAAATTTGATTTGTATGAAAAGTGATCC
This sequence comes from Platyrinchus mystaceus, assembly GCA_035041135.1. NCBI lineage: Eukaryota > Metazoa > Chordata > Aves > Passeriformes > Tyrannidae > Platyrinchus > Platyrinchus mystaceus. The sequence goes on from JAWWLV010000179.1 coordinate 5,840,983, forward strand.
AAAGAGTCCTATGGCTATAGAAACATCTGTATAAATATAGAATGTAGAATATGCTTTAAAAATAAAGCAGTTCTAGTGATGTCTTTTATTTCCCAAAGAATCTTGGGATGGAATGGAATGGTTCCATGCTTCTGTCTTTTTTGATTGTAGGAATGTCTCATGGAGACCTTTGCATGCTTGCCTCTGGGCATGAAATAGGGTCCATTTAGATCCATTTAGAATTTTCCCCTCTGAGTTCCTTACTAAGGCCGGCAGGACTTTTCAGAACCTCTGAAGCAACAGGCTTAGCATTTTCTTTTAGCTTCTGGATGCAGTCTTGGTTGAATCAAGGATCAGTGACCTGGAACAACTACTTTTTTGTCCATGATTCCAGAAACAGGATTTCACAGCCACTCTTTTCTACTATGCTAAGGATTTATTCCCATTTTATGTTGTTATTTTACGTTTGGGACTGCCATAATTAGGCCCGTTCTCTTTAACATTGTTTAATATATTTGTTTATTGTACACAGGCATCAAAATTGCAGAGCTGTAAATTGGATTGAAGAAGGGTCTTTTGTAAAAATTGCCACGCCTGAATTAGTCCCTGCTGCTTCTGTATCCCTGTAGTTTAGCTCTGATCTTTGAAGTCTTCATTGCTCCAGTGGAATTTTACGTGCCAAAGGTAAAAATTTGAAATTGGGTTACAAGGTTGCCAGAGCTGCCAGAAGAGGGTATTTTTTTCCACAACTCTCTTTATTCTTACCTGTGTATGCTGAATTAGTAGTATAGCAGTAAATGTGAGCACATACTTTAAAGCTAACTTGATTTTTAGATTGATAGCTCTGAGCTGTATTGAGTTTGGGTCTCTTCCTGCTATAGGAATCACAGAGTAAGCTGAGACAGTGAGAACATCAGGCAGATCTAAGCCAGTGAAACTTCTGGATGCTTTTAACACCATATTAAGTGTGGGAACTGATAGAGAAGACTTAAGTTTTAAGTGAATGAAATGCATCTGCAAAAAAAAGGCTGAATATTGCTTTTCAGAATTATAATGACCAGGAAAAAAAGCAATGATCCTTAAACTGTTACAAAAGCAATTTAGAGAGTTTAAGTGTCTAATTCCCCTTAAATATAGCAATTTAATGTCTACATTTATTTTTAAATTGGTTTATTAATAAAAAGGAACTGGAAACTGTTGGAAGTGTGCAATACCCCCTGAAATGTGATTTAGAATATTTCCACAATTTAAAGAGCCGAGTTTTAATTTTATCTAATTGTGAATTGACAACAGAAAAGCATTGACATTTTATGCTATTTCACCTTTTGGACATCTCTGTTAAACTTATGAGTCTGTTTAATTTTGAGTTGGTTGCATACCTAAATTTGTTTGGGTTTTTTTTTTAAGTAAGGATAGATTCTTAAACATATTGGATTGTTATGTTTACCCTGTCTGTGATCAGTTCTGTATTTAAGTCTCAGTTATCCTTGATAATTGTGTTTCCCCATGGAGATTGTCTTTTACAGGTCTGTGGATTGGGAGAGTGAAGAATTGTTTCTCTTTCCCTTATCCATGAATAGTAATATTTCACATTTAAATTGCTCGTGAGGTAATAATGTTGTGAAAGATCAGCATATTTCAATACTCATTTTCCAAACTGAATAGTCATACCTGAAGCAATAATATCTATCAGTTATGTTTAGTATTATAGCAAAATTCCATATCTGTGACTTTGACTGGGACAGTGTTGGTGGTATCCATTGTAAATTACTAACTATGAACCAGATGGATATCTTTGCTCTGTGGTTCACTTATAGTTTTATAATTTTTGATGGCACTTAGTAGAAAGCAGAGACATTTCTACATAGAAACATTGAACTAGAGTTAAAGACTATGCAAGAGCAAACAGAATTTTCTCTCTCTCCTACTTCTATCCTCACTTACTAAAATAAATTGATTCTTTGCCATTGTTGCATGAACTACTTTTTTTTTTTGGTGAAGAGTCTACATTTCTCCTGAGCAGAGTTAAACATCTCTGCTGAGGAGCAGGAACATCACATTGCAATTAAAATAATAGCAATCTTCCAACTGAAACATTAATAACTTTTTCTTCAAAGTGCTACATTTAATGTTCCAGAACAGGAAGTCATGTAACATAACCAAGTTCAACAAACAGTAAGGCATAATGTTTATTATTAGCATCACATCACCATATGACAGTGACAGGTGGTGATCTACAAATGGCATCACAGTCATCAGTAACTATGTGGGGAAATGAAGGGCTTCAAAATGTGCAATTTTATGGCAGTATAAAACAATTCAGACCTGTTATTGTTAGATAAATGTGAGATAAATTTCAAAGTTAATATTTGTAGTGTCTGAAAACATGCTACAAGCAGACCTAGCAGTCCAGAGTTTCCTAAAATAACCCTGAGAGGTGGGAGGGAAGAAATCTATATTATAGTGTCTCAATTAGAAAATGTAAAATTATGTTTAAATAGAAATCCCTTTAACAATTTCCCATTAATTTGCTATTTTGTTGAGCTGTAGTTTGCTATTTTAATTAATGTTATTTTCAAAATAAATATATATTTCTTGTGATGTTTATCTCTTATTGTATTTGTTTGGTAAAGTTCTGTAAGCTTCCTCTGATGTAAAGGGGAGTAAATTTGGAACCAGCCTCAGTGTTTCTGTTCACCTTCAGAACCGTGACGTGTTGACAGATTTACTATCAACATATAAAAACTAATGAACCACTTTAAGCCCTGTCATAAAACTGGAATTCTTTTGTACTTAATTAGATAGCCTAGAAAAGAGGAAATTGGACCAAAATCCTATAAAATTAGCTTCATCAAAAGAAAGTGGAAACAGATGAGCAACCCAGAGTAACTCTACAATAATAATGCCACAGTCCTTACAACCCTGTCTTGGCTTATTTGGATTGCTGACTCAAGGCCCTGCTTAAGTCTTTCCCAAAATAGTTAATGTATATATTATGGATGGAACTGGTGGTGATGCTTGTGGTCAAGATAGTATTATGCTCACAGCGTTGTCAGACAGTAATTTTTTGGACAGATACTCTTTCCCCCTTTCCCAAGGTGTTTTCTTGAAAAATGACTCTATTTTTGAGAATAAGGTTGGTCAAACCCAACCTTTTGCACCTTTTGTACATTTTAAAATATCGTTGGTAACAAGTTGCAGAGAACTTTGGGATGTTCGTAATTTGGAGTAGAGTTTGAAATTTGGCAGGGAATCAGGAATGTGACATTTGCTGAAAATAGGCTGAATTTAACCAACCTACCAGGCTTCAAAAAATTGCAGTTTGCACATGTGCAGTAAACGTGTGTTAGTTGGGCATCTTAAATCTTTTTGATCTGTACTGAGCATGTTTGAGGCTGTAGTTGCAGAACCTGAGCAGGAGTTTCCCTCAATCAGTCCCAGATGGTGGGAACTGAGGGTGAGAAGTTTCCTGTCCACATTCCTGGTACAAGTGCCTTGGCATCACAGGGATGCCAGGGATGACTGACTTGAAGTGGATGATTTGGGGCTATCAAGTTTGGCAAGTTCTAGCTTAATGTAGATGCCTGTCAAAGCTTACAAAATTAAGCCAACCAAAAAATAAAATAAAATCGAAAATCCATTCTATAGGATGTTTTTGATAGCTCACAAAGTGCTATTAACAAAGAAATTAGAACTTTATGTTGTTAGAATTTTTTCATTGTGGTCTTTGTGGTTTAGTGACCTGATTTGCAAAGTGCTGAATGTTCCTGGTGGTAACAGAGGCAATGGAAATTTATATGGTAAGAGTTCCTCTCAAAAATCCAATGGGAGGCCTATAAATTGGATCCACAAATTAAAAGGCATTTTTGAACAAAACTTCTGCAGATGTCAGCTCCCCGTTTGCAAAATGGCTCTACTATCCCCTTACCTCCTGGTAGCTGTGAAACTACATTAGGGTTTGTGAAAAGTGTCTTATAAAATCCCATGGGCAAGTGAATAATTTTATCATCAAAGTTTGAATAGTGTTTACTAAGTAGATTACAGAGCTGGTTATTAGTAAAAAAAAAATACTGAAAATACTTAATGGCTTCTAGCTTAATGAGAACAATCCATCTGTAAGTGGAATTAGCCAATGATTCAGTGGGAAAACGTGACCATAACACTATTACAGCACATAAAGGCAGTTTTTATGCTGGGTCTTGATGGCTTTTACATGATTGACATTTGCTACTTTAGTATTCTTCTAGCATTCCTTTTTGGGTGATGATTTAATAACTATCAAAGTGGGACTCTGATTCTATACAAGGACTTGCATATTTATGAAGACACGCTTGCATATTTGTAAATTTGATTATTCACTTGAGGAGACTTGTGTGTATAAATGGCTTGAACAGCATCGTCCACAAGCAATTTGTTAAAAAATAATCTACTCTAATTTCATCCCTTAGGAATATTTTTAGGGTCAAATATCATTTGTAGTCAAGAAATTAATGATTAAGCCTCTTAACATTCTGAACTTGGGTTTCCACTCAGGCTTTTTAGACAGTGCTAATGACTCTTGATATCAGTTCTTGGTCTTGCTCTCACCAGAGCCTTAAACATATTCCAAAGAATGAAAATGCCCTTTGGAAGCCTTCTTAATTCCTGCCTTAGTGAATGCAGTGGACAGATGATGAGGAACTGTAAATATGTTTTGAGCTGTCTGGGTGGCCCAAGGCAGATCTGTCCTGCTCAAAATGTCCTCTGCATTTTGATTCCTCTGTGGGTGAAGAACTAATTTAAACACCTTCTTATAACCCTCTTAGCACTTTTATGGAGGCCATACATATGAACTATTTTCGGAGAAGGTGATGTGGCAAAATTATTGCAGCAATCTTGGAACCCCCATCTGTTAGAATGTCCCTGGCCTCCCCTCCATAAAAATATCACTGCTGTTCGAGTCAGCACCTCTGTGTGTTTATTATCTTACCAGAACCTTGGAAATTGCTTTTGTTTCTAGGTGGAAAATCAGAATAAGAAATATAACAGGACAAGCCATAAATGGAAAAGCAATTTTGAGGTGAATTTTAGATTAGAATCAATGAGACAGAAATTATATTTTCCAAAGGTTTTGATTTCTTCCCTCATCTTTAATTTTCTCCTATTTTCTTCTCTACTTTGTTTTTCTTAGGAAGATAGTAAACTGAGGATCTTGAAGGTTTCCTTTCTATACTTTTCTTATTCATTTTAATTTTTCTGAATATCAACAGTTCAGGAATGTTAGTGATTAAATGTGAAAGATTGATGTTTTAGACTCCTCTTTGGTTTAGAAGGTTTTGAAAAATTAGAGTGAAAAATGAAAAATGAAACTAATTACAGTGAAAAACAGTGAATGATTTTAAACAAATATATTTTGGTTAAAGAAGAAGAAAGCAGGGCCAGAAATTTTGAAATGCTCCTTTTAAATAATATTTCTGGATCTTGAACAAATGGAAGTATTTGCATTGAAACAAAGCACATAGTGAACAAAGAATAAAAAATAATTACGTGTACTTGAAAACTTTTTAATGAGATCCATTTGAATTTTTTTTTGAAGGGGTAAAAATGTATTAAACCACATAGTATAAAAATTGTGCATCCTTTTCAGTGTTCCTGGAACCAAAATGCACTCTGCATGAGTACAGTTCTATTAACATTTCTCTAAACCAAGTTATTTTGGGGTAGGTGCTAAGTGATGCAAATCAAAATGCTTTGGCCAGTGTATTTATAATCTTCTAATTTTCCCTTTGCAGGCGTATCTCCAGGGAAGTGAGGTCATGACGACATTCATCCTTCCTAGGCTGCTAGAATTAAACCTGTCCGTAAAATAGATGGGAAGGAACACTGAACCATTTCAAAGGATGGCAAAGTTTCCCTGATAAATTAATGCCCAAGTCAAACTGCCTGCATTTAAGGACTCTGCACTCTGTGGCTCCTGCTCACTAACCATTAAACATATATGATGCCTTTAAATGCCCCAATACAGCTAAAAAAACACATTCAGCTGAAATTTATTCTCTTTAATATTTATCTACATCTAGATATTTGTACTGGCATATCCTTCTTAGGTATGAAAGTTTTATATTGTAGTTGTGAGGGAATGCCCACTATCATCCCACTTATGCCCGTCCCTCCAAGCTACAATATATTATTTCTTACCAGCTCTGTCTCATGGAGCAGTTTCTCATAATTGCAACCTAAATGTTTAATGTGACAGAAGTAAGGATGAATCGGGAAAGACCTAAGTGTGGAGTGTAAATTAGCTTGAAAAAGGTGATAGTGGCCCTTGCCATGGTCTCCACATGTGTTGTCTTGGTCCTACAGAAAAAATTCTGGGAACACAATGAATTAAGTCTTCTATTGGATTCTGGGGGGTGTTGTTTGTCTGTTGTTTAAGGTTAAGAATGCTGCCCATGTAGCATTCAGAAAAAGAGGACAATTTGTTAATGTCTCAACCCTACTAAGCTGTTCATTTAAAGAAATACAATTATTCTTTATTTTATATATTTCACAGAATATTCTGAGTTGGAAGGGACCCACAAGGATGATGGAGTCCCACTCTTAAATGAATGGCCCAATACAGAGATTGAACCGTGAGGAAATTAATAAAACTTAAGATTTAAGAAAACCTTTTCTCGCAGGTCAGTAATTACTTCCAAGTTGTTGGTTTATGTTTTCGTAAACCTTTTTCCTTTTGAAGTTCAGTAATTTTCTGCATAATAAGGTCTGATTATAAGCAAATTGAAACAGCTGCTTTTGGGATTTTTGTGTTTTGGGTTTTTTTGTGTGGGTTAATGCCACTTACTTGCCTAACCCTGTGATTCATAATAATGCCTTCCTAATAAAAATGGCTTTATTACAGTGAGGGTACAGCAGTTTTTAAATAACCAACAGTTTCATTTTTTAATTTAAAAATGCAGGTTTTAGAGACTCCACTTAAGAAGATGGATACTGCAGTGCAGTTCAATTCTGGATTTTACCTTTATTGGTGAGTGAAAACCCCTTTCCTTATGTGTGTAAGACAGCCTGCTCGTAAATTCTCATATTTGTAACTAAGATACAGTACTCTAACATGTGTGTTTCTGTGAAATAATTAATTTATTGAGATTTCATAGATATCCACGTAAACATGCAAATGAGAACAATTTGGAAGTACTTTTTTGTTTATCTAGTTCATCATATGCTATTTTGTATTTCTTTTGCCTTTATCAGTATTGTTGTGGCTGCGTTATTGCTCTGATTTTTGGTGGAAAACATTCTGTTATTATCACTGTGGATCAGGAATACCTCATGACCATAATTTTCTGCCTCTTTGCCATAGACCAAAACACATATTTGTTCAGTATACTAGAATAATTGAAGTGCTGGTTTGGAGATAAATGGAAATACGTCCTAAAAAATTGTGATGTTTTGTTCTGGTTTGGGTTTTTTTATTACTTTTATCTTACAGTTCCTCAACTTTAATATTTTGGAAAATGTAGTTTTATAGATGCATCTGAAACATCAAGAACATCACTTTAAATTTAATAAAACTTCATAAAAATTATTTTTTTCTTCTCTTGTAATATTAATCTTGGAGAGCATTTAGTGTTGAGGCTGAGGCCTGCAGTGATGACTCGCTGCTCATACAGGTGTACACAGGGAGCTCCCATTGACAGCAATTAAATACATTCATAGAAATTACTACTTAGATTGTTTACTTTTTTTCCTACCTGTGTTTGATAGCCAAGGTATTAGGGTTTCTGAGCATGTAACACCTTGTACAGAAATTTAATAATTCAAATCAGGGAATGTTTCCTGATATTATGCACTTTACTAGTTTTCCTTGTGTGATCCAATACAGCAATTTGCTTTATAACTTTAAATTATTTTGGATCCAAACAGAAGTTGAAGGTGCTCAATAATCTCTCAACTTTTGAGTGTGTGACTTTGTTGTTATTAACCCAGGGCACTGAAGGTGAGTCTATATCTAACTTTTAATCAAAAACAAATCTGCTTCACCTTCACTGTGATAAGCCTGTGTTTTGACTTCGTGTGAGCTCTGCAGTGATTTGTGAGTGATACACAAAATGAAAAATCCTTTTTCCAGAGAAAGGGCAGGAAGACTTCAGAGATTTGCTCAGCTTGTTAGATTTACTTTAATTTCAAACAGTCAGGAAGAATAACAACTGAGAAATCCTACCCATTAAAAAGAGACTTCAGAAAATATTGAAATTAACACATATTTAAAAGCTCTGACTTGGCAGTTGGGGATATGCCTACTCATGATCTGGATGTATAAATCTCCTTTCCTGCCCTACAACATCAATAAAAAATTTCATCCTAGTTCTAGGGCATCACCTATATTCATCTGAGTTTCTCAGGTTATACAGTCATGCAAGATGAAATTTATGTACAAACATGTTCAAACCAAGGAGATACATTATTTGTCTCTTCCAGACACGATGTGAGATTCACTGTGGTAATAAATTGCCTTGATAAGCATGTGTGGGCCATCCTTTTTTTGGTTATACAAGCATGTCAGAAGTACAATGACAAACACCTCAAAAAGAGGTTTGTTCCAGCAAGTTTATTGCCCAAAGTATTTAGTCAGCCTCCATTTTTATTCCCATGCCACTATTTTAAGTACATAAGTAGCCAACAAAGCCTGTGGGAGATCCTTTCTTACACTAGGAAGAATCATATTGAAGCAATGACTGATTTCATCACTGAACTGTTCCATATAAACAACTTTTAGCCAGTTTGTGCCTCATCTGCAGTGCAGGTAGGTTGATATGAGGGTGGTATACCTGTATGGGAAGTTCCTTCCTTGCAGTGGAGACATCAATGAAAGATCACCATCAGTTATGTTTGGAGATGACTCAAGAACATTTTGCTTGAGAAAAATAAGGATCTTTTGCTCCAGAGACATCCATTTCTGGGACCTCTTTCAGGTGTGTTCCTAATTCCATCCATTCTCTCATGATCCCACTGGGTGCTACAGAAGGTAAGAAAGGAAGTGTCCAGGTTAATCTTATTTGCCCAGGCATGAGTAAAATGGTTCTAGCTTGATTAATCATCACAGTTATCTTAATTGGGACATCCTGTTCCTCTAAGATTTTGGTAGCCTCTCCCCACCCTATTTCTGTGATTTCTTTCATCATGTGTTGTTGTTATACCCATTGCTTTCAAAGAATTTTTGTCTTTGCATGGAAAAGGAATACCCAGAACTGCAGATAATGAAGTCCTTTGGATTTTTAATTGATTTGTGGATAGATCCATCTTAAAACTTTTCTTAAATTTGAGGAATTCAGGTGCCATTTGCAGCCCTATCAGTGTTTGTCTTCCACCCATAGAAGATGTTTCAGTGTTGTCTTGTGCTGCTGTAGTGAATGTTTTGTGAGTCTTTCGTTCTTGTTCCACCCCCTTGGTGTGATCTTATTTAAATTGTGGCCTCCTCCCTCTATCATCCTTCTGTGGCCTCATGTTTTCTGTTTCACCTGTGGAAATTACTTCTTTGGGTAATGCATTCTTTACTCAAAAGGGTTATATACTCATTGCTGAGGGTCTGAAAACTTTAGGTTCTGCTGAGAAAAGGCTCTACTTTAGACATGTCTTCCACTCAGTTTACTTTTCATGTGTCTGAATGCTCCCAGCCTTCTTCCCCTAACCATTCCACTTCCCAGCAGAGACAGTGCGAAACGCTCTGGAGGGGTTTTCTTTTTTTTTTTTTAAACAGGATTTTCCCTTTTGAAATCCCCTTGTGTTTTTAGTATCACAAGAAGAATTGTTTTGGGGAAATTCCACATGATGTTGTGGAGGCAGAAGGATGGAGAAGACTCAAGAGTTTCCCAAGATTTTTGAGGACCGTTTCTACTGCAAAGACTTGCCAGGCAGCTGTGCCAGGTTCTGTTTGTGCACTCACCAGGGACCTTGCCATAGCAGAGTTCTGTAAATAGAAATAAGTTTTGCACAGCCTGTACCAAGTGTTTGTACTTGGCAACAGTTGTTTATTGAAAGTTTAAAAAGGAAAAAAAAAACCAACACCCACTGAAAACAAACATTGAAATCAGAGTTCCTCACAGGTGATTTGAGAGTTCTGCCAATTCTCAAGATACCTTAGAAAAAAAAAAAAACCAACAGTGTTTTTCTTCCTATTTCAGAGAGAATTACCCAGGACATTTAGATCCTTTTTAGAGAGTTATTAACAGCTGAAATTTAAAATTTATGAATTCATTAGTTTGAATTGAAAGTTAAGTTCACTGGACTTATTGTTGCCATTTGTAGTAGCAGTAGAGATACCATCAGGTGCTGAGGGTGACTCAGTTTTTGGCCAGCTAAAGGAGCACACACCAGCACATAATGGCCTGCAAGGTCCCTTTTAGACCAAATTGGAGGGTTTGGGTATTTTTCAAGTGGTCACTGCTTTCTCTTAGCTGCTTATTTATTTACTGGTTACTGATTGCTAAAGGAATATCAGATCTGGGTTATATAAAAGGTGGTACGAGGCTGAAATAACTTTGTTCTCAAAAAGCCCCTTTGGTTTTGATAATTTCATTACAGTAGCTAGTGTTGCTTACTATAGTATTTTTGGGAAAAAAAATAGCTCTTGAATTGAAATGAACTTTCATCTGATTTTGTTTTTTAAAGAAAAATTTCTGACTTGGCAATTACAGAAAATAGCTTGGAAATTAGAACTTAAAAAGAAATATTTTCAAAATGTATTTCACAGTTTCAGAGGGGATCATTATTGATAATTGCTGGAGGTGGCAAAACTGTAAGTCAAAGGTATTAGCACAAAATTGTCAGTCCACAAGGGTGTGTTAGCTGGCATTCATGGCTTAGCACATTTCTAGCTGACCAACTGTACCTTCCTCCTGTGCAGTTTTCTTAAAATTCCATGAGGAAAAGACCTGGATGTATCCAGTTCCTCCTTTTATTTCCAGGAGCACTGACATAAAGTGGTCAGAGACAGAAAGTTACAGGAGATAAAAGAGTTGAGGGCAGAGGTTTTAAAAGGTGTTTATGGGAGTAACTACTCAGTTCACACGGTGACATTGGCAAAAATAATTCATTTGCAGATTCTATTAGTATCTTTTGAAGTTCTTAGCCAGGGAGATCAAGTGGTTTGACCTAAAGTGACAGCAAAAGTTCAGTGATTGAATCTGAATTTTTATATAAATGTAATCTGCATTGCAAATCCACATTTCAAAGTAATTTCTGCAAATATAATACTATAAGACAAAACCTTCATTTAATACTTCAGGTTGGGTTTTAGAGAGTTAAAATTTTTATCATATCGATATATTTCCATTACAAACTGCTGCATTTTGAAAACAACTTCCAAGGAATAAGAGGTGATGAAATCACATAATAAATAGCTATTCTGTATTCAATATCCATTAGTTGAGTACATAATTTGTAATGTTCATTAGTCTCATGAAGCAGAGACCTTATCTCAGCAGGTTTTATAATTGAAGCTGACTGTTGTGAGGGAAGGAAAGGGAGATTGCAGAACACTGTATTAGATGGAGAATCTTGGAATGTATCTTAAAGAACTAAGGGTCTATTGAGAAGTTCTGTGGTCCCCTTTTGAATATAGGGGAACATCTGTGTGTGATTCACTGTGATCTTAAATAGAGTATCCTACAAAAGTGATCCACAAAGCAAAGAAGAAATATCTTTTCCTCTCTCCCTTTTCTTTTTTTTTTATTTAATGTATGAATTTGGAGTTGTACTTTTTGTTCCTTCCTGGTACACAAAAAGGACTGAGAAATTGAAGTTTTAGAACATAAGGTACTTCATGTTAGTAGTACAGGTGCTGCCTGCTTGGATTGTTTTGGAAGCCTTGGTGTCCAAAGAACTAACACGATGGAATTATCAGTGAAAACTTCTCACTGAAATCCAATGAGTCAAAACGCTTTTTAGTCATAGTTTCAAATAATTATGGTTTAGTTTTGGCTGGTAGTTTATTGAAATGAGAAGCAGAAGCCTTTAACAAAGGTTCCAGATCTCTACTCCACCACAAATGATTTGGGGCACAAATCTGAGTACTTCAGTAATTTGTGTTGCAGAAGAGGAGCGAACGAATTACCATCTCCAGAAATATCTACATTTATTAAAAAGTAACCTACTAAAAATTTCAAATATTTCCAACCCTGTTGCCTTCCATACATATCAGAATAAACAAGAGAGAAAAAACCTTATTTCTTACACGCACACACAAACATAACCCAAAAGCCTCCAGTAATATTTGTAGGTTCTATACTGGTCCCAGGTGATGCCTTTCTTTTAGATAGTCCAGCAGTGACAGCAAACCTTTAACTGAAACACATCTTTCACTGAAGGCTTCCTCATAAAAGGCTGAAAGAGATAACACAGAAAGAAGATGGGCTGTCAGGAAAATTGATGGTGGGAAGGAATCTCTGCTTTTTTCTTTCACCAAGCACAAACAAAGTGCCTGATCAGTTACTGAAACACTTCCCACTGTTCTAGTGCTCAAAAGTGGCCTGTGCAAAGTAAATCAAATTAATTACATCTAGCACTTCCCACAATGAAATAGCAAGCCCACTCAAACAGAAATCAATGAGTGGTGGTGCTGTAGTTGCAGTGCTGGTAGAGGGCATTTTAAAGTTTTGTTGTGTGCGACTGCAAGAAAGGGGTTTTCTTCTTCCCCTTCACAGGCACAGTGAAGGCAGTTATTCAGGTTTTCGACTCAATGAAAATGGCACATATATAGTGGATGGTAAAGCAATTTTAAGGACAGCAGTAGAAATGATATTGTCTTATGGCACAAAAAACCTGCTGTTTCATTGGGGGCAGAGCAAGGGGAGAGAAAGTGTGGACTTTTTTAGTGTATTTTTTTGTGTAGACTGGGCTCTGTGCTATGATTTTTGCTTACGTAATATTTTAGTGTCCCCTTGTCACTTTTTTTCTGAGTAGGACCTGAACCCCAGCTTGCCATGTGCTGTAAATATTAATGACCACATCCCTGCTGTGTGAGTAAAATCAAAATAGCCAAAGTTAACAGGCTGAATGCATACAAGCTGGTCTGAAAAGGCTCCAAATAAAGCTGCCTGCCTCCATTTGTATGTGTGTGCATGTGAGCACTCCCTGTTCGTTAAAAGCTGCTACTTTTAGAAAGAAAAAAAAAAATTGAGTTATCCAGGGGGATAATACTGAGATAAATTTACTTGTAATAAATATGGTCTTGAGTTTCTGCTTGTTTCAGGGTGAGGTCTCATTTTCTGATGTACTCTCATATTTTGGAGATACCTCTTAACAGTCATAATGTGGGTTTTACTGATTATTTCAGGCTGCAGAGAAAACTGAATCTACTGTTGAGTAAGACATATAATTCTCACTTTTCCCCCCTTCTTAGAGGTTTGTGTTATGTCTACAGACATTGGTAGAAACAATGTGCATCACGAGGAGTGAGTGGAGAGCAAGCTCTGTAGAGTTTCAGGTTCTTGTACGGGATCTCAGCTTCAGCACTCAGCAAGCTTGAACTGAATAAAATCCCTGTTGGTCAGGCTCTGTGCCACAAATCATGTAAAAGCCAGGCTGCAGCAGTCACTGCAGGCAGGAAAGATTATCCTGAATCTAATTTCTCTTCCAGCTCCTACTGTCCTACTTAGAACACTGGGAAATTGATTTTCCAGCTTAGCTCCTTAGGAGAGGAACTTTTCCAAACTGATGTCTCCCAAGATAGAAAAAAGTCAATTGATTAACAGGAATAATCCACTAATAAAAGTAGATCTACAGGGCGGCTTAAAGGCATGAGGTTTCTCATTTCAGGCTCAGACTTCTGAATGAGGAATAAGAAGCAGAGAGTGTGTGTATATAGGCAGATGAGGTGCAGATGGGGCTGTCTGGATTTTATCCAAGCCAGGTGTTTTGTCTCCTGCCTTCTCTGCCTTCCTTTTCTCATTGGGCTTATCCAGTCCACCCTACCAACCTCAATATGCCTTTTATTTCTAGGGTATATCTTGGATTTTTTCCTACAAATACCAATTTTTGCCAGTCTAGGCCTTCAGAGGCTTTTTTTTTCAGAGCACATCTAGAAGTTTGACGTAACTGGAATAATATTTCTTCTTTACCTTAGGAGTAGCTTACTACATATTTACTGTATATCCTTCCTAATATGGATAGACAAACTGCTAAATTTGCATCTTTCTCACGAATAGTAACTCTGAGACATTTACAACTTCTGTCTTATTTTGAGTGCCTATGAGCAGCTTAAAGGTGCTTGTGTGAGTAGCTTTTCCAGTCAGAGCAAAGGTGATTCCAAAGACTAGCTTTGATGCTTAGAGTTCATGTCTGTAGTATATCTCTCCTCTCTGACTAAAACACAGACCTAAGTCATGCAATAAAGAGAGCCTTTTTGAATACAGCTTTTCTTTTATATTTTACTGGATGTATAATCATTACAAACTTATATTATCAGTATGTTATCAATTCCTCACCTGAGTAGTCGACTATGTCTCCTTTGTCTTTCTAGCAGTACAAAAACTTGATACAGTTTCTCCTGCATTTTCTGATTATTGTTTATTGGCTACTTACCCCTCTCCCTAAAGCAAAATCCATCTGAAATACACCTAGGGAAAAGCTCAGCTCTGAAGGGCTACTTAGTAGAACTTTGCATCATCTCAGTGTAAAGCATATATCCTGTGGGCATCACCACCTCTCCTGCAATACGCTATATTAAATTTTTCTAGTCCCAGTGGATTAGATTCAGTTAAAGATTTGAATTGTTCTACTTTTTCATAGAATATGTAATACTCGATGAGATAAAATATGTTGTGTTAGATCCAAAAATGAAAAGACAGCAGGATTCCTGCCAGATCAATATTGCCAGTTCTGTTTGCTTGTCCTTTTTTTTATGGGGGGAAAAAGGGAAGAAACAGAAAATGAATCTTGTTTCACCCCTGCTATGTATAATCATGTCTAAAGATGAAGTAATTTTGTTTAGTTGAAAAAAGATGAGTATAATATAGTTACAGGACATATTTATTTTTTCATCATAAAAAATGAGGGATTGCTCCTCTAGATGTTGATTTTTAAAGACTTCCACATGTTTTTTTGTTCTTGATAGACCAATTTGTAAAATACATTTTAGAATCTCAAAGAATCTCAAATCTAAATATTCTTATTTTTAAGAATAAAAATAACAAAATTACTTTGGTCTTCTCTTAGTTAATACTACAGAAGACTGAAGATATCAATGTTTGGCTAATCCCAGCATTTTAAATTCTTGCTCTTAGCTGAAGCCTGTTAGTGGTGTAAATAATGTTAATAGTTTAAGCTGTGCAAGAGAAAACTTAGACAGAATTCTTACAGTTGCTGGCATCTTTATCTGTTTAGATATGCTTAGCATCTTGTTTTGCTTTATCTAATCACAGTACTTTAACTGTAGATAATGCAATAAAATGCAATAATAAAATTAATGGATAATTTTGTGGGAAAGATTTCTGTTTAACCATGACTCTTAAACACCTTCTCTTTTTCAACTCTGCCTGTGTGAAGAGCACTTCCTAGTTAGTAACTGTAAAAATTCATTTTTCTTTTCATTTTGTGACACGTTCCATTTCAATAAAGTTTGTTTTATAGTTGACTACTCCAGAAGAGGAACACTGCTGTCTGAAATGCAGGTTCTCAAATGTAGCTAAACTGATGATTCAATCCGAGCAACAAATCTTGGCCCAGCCACTGATCATTGACAGGTTTCATTTGCCAAGTGCAGTGTCTTCTGAAGTTATTCATAGTTCTTAGTTCTGCTCCACATTTTCATAATTTATGGAAAACAAATGATGTATAAACAGAAGATGTCATATATCTCCAGGTCTATTTCTGGTCTCTGTGCTGTGCTTATGAACCTGGTACAAAATGCACTGACACATCCCTTGTTCTCTCCAGGGTCAAATGGGCTGCCCTCTGGAGCAATATGACTTTGGATCCATCTTGCTCCACTATTGTGTTCTTTGGGGAAGTATTCTTTGAAGAGCATGAATATATGCAGGTCTTACACTGTCTTTAATGCAACATTTAATTCCTTCAAATCTTCCTGTTTACTTGTGGGAAACAAGCACAAGTGCTCTGAGGTTCTCTTTTTGCTGTTAAGCTTACAACCACTAAAAGTGATTTTCATATTACTCCATGGTTGCCTTGTATGTAAACCTTTTTATTGTATAGCAGTGATTTTAGGGGGGTGAGACCTTGTGTAGAATCAGGGGCAGAAATGAGTGCATTGTGTGTAAGAACAGCCCAGCACCCTTACAATTAAATCTCTGCTGACAGAATAGAATGTAGGCAATGGCTGATCTGTAAGGCCAGGAATAGAGATTGTTCTTTCTGTTCTTCTTTGTGGCAGAATGGGGGACATATTTTAACTTAAGTCAGAACATCTCATAGTGACTGTCATTACAAACTCAACTGGGCATAGCAGTGTGTGTGGGGGGTCTCATGTTAATTTTGTCCTTGTGCAATTGCCATTATTTAAATTTCCTCCAAGTCACTTCTGCCCATGACAGCAACTGCTAAGTGATATCCCCACCCCTAGCTTCACCCACAAGCTTTCTCATCTTATTTTTTCTCCTGTCCTGTTGAGGAGGGACATGAGGGGAGTGCTGAGTGGGTGTCTGACAGCCAGTGCCAACCCTCAGCAAATGTGCAAGTTGAAAATTGGTTTATATAAGACTAGTGATCCTTTGCTGTAACCTGAGATTACCTTTGTATCTTTGACCATTTTAATATTTAACAATGCTTCAGTTACAGCTGCCTCACTGCAAATGCCTGAACTTTAAAACTTTCCCTGTGAAAAGTTTCCACATATCCAGAAATCTTGCCATTGCTGTCATACTTGATCTGTGAGTTTCCATAACTTCTCTGAGAGAATAAATGCTTCAGACAATTGGAAAGTGCCTGTGCCCTGGTTCAATTTTGTACTTTTTTTGACATGACAGACCATATCCATATGAGTCAGTGAGATAAAGATGTTCCAGTACCTCTCCGGTAGAGGAACTAGAGAAATAACACTGACTTGTCATTCCAAATAAATTGTCATAAATGATTACTTATGGGGTGAGAAGAAACAAGTTCATGCTATTTATTGGAAAAACAACAATATAAAGAAAGAGCACTGAAGGATCATTAGGTTGTGTCATACTGTGAAGGAAAACTAGGAACTGAGTTGTCTTCGTATGTTCAGCATTTGGCAGATAATCGTTCTGTGATTCTGTGGTTCTTATGACAGCAGGGAAGTCATTGTATCTTGATTCCCTTTCCCTTTTATTTGTGTGGATCTCTGCTGAGGAAACCCCTGTAAATCATACTCATTCAGGAAACACTTTAGTCCAGTGGTCACACTGATATTGGATAGTCAGCTATACAGAGATGGATTTAAACCTCTGATGCAGTGTTTTCCTGAATTCAGAACAGTCTCAAACCACTCTCAAAATGTGGAGTGCAAATATCTGACAGCTATGTGGTTTTCTGATTCAATCAGAGGCTGTAACCTGATTTTTTGGAATTATTTTAAAATCTTAGTCCATTTCCATCATAACTTTATTGTTTCCTCCCCTGCTTAATCCAGACGGCATTACAGTAATTTTTTGCTTTTTTACATAAACATAATAATTGCATGGCATATAATTTATAAATATTTTCTTATATATGCAGTTTTGCATCTATATCAGAAAGATATTTAAAAATACACCTGAATTGTTTGTCCTTGTTTTTCCAGATGACATCAAGCATCTACAGAATGAATGTTGCTCGTCATTGCTTGCTGAGTGTGTGATGGGGCTGGAGGGAGGAAGAACTGAGATCAGATTCCTGACCCCTGTTCCTATCCCTTTTCATCTGCAAGTCCAAATTTACGCTATTTCCTGTGGTTTCTTTTGCTTGCAGCGGAATGGAGAGCTTGTTGAAAGTATTTTCTCATGGTGGATTTTGAGAGGGTGCACAGATGTGCTGGAGAAGAGCATTTGAATATAAAAATAATATCTGAAAATTGAAGTAGTGATTTTAAAATTAGTGCTGATTTTGAGAATAGCGTGTGCAAGATGCTGTGAATGGCAGTTCTACGGCACAAAGTAGAATGGGGAAATAAACTGATTAGTAGCAGTTCTTCAGGAAAGGATTTTGGTGTTACAGTGGTAAATTGAATGTGATTCAGCAGTTTTAAATTATTGCAAGAAGAATAGGAACCATGCTGGGTTGTATTTGAAAACGACTGTAGCCTAGATGATGTGTAAAATAACGTCTGCTTTGCACAGCATTCATAATGCCACAGTTATGTCTGTCTTTCTCTATTTTAAAAAGAGAAAAAGAAAAAAAGGGCCATCTGAAGAAAGCTAAAGAGTAAGCCAAAAAAGGTTAGAAATCCAGACAAGACATCATAGGCCTTAATGACCTGGAATTATTTAGCAGAAGGAGAACATAATTTGGTCTCCATGTGACTGACAGAACAAGAATTATTAAGCTTAAATTATAGCAAAACAGATACATGTAAATATTAACAACTTTCTAATGGTAAAACAGCAAAGTAGATTTTTGAATCTTGATTCTCGGAGGTCTTGAAGTCAGGTTAAATAAATACCGGTTAGGAAGGATTTGGATATGACACACAATTGCCTTGAAATGGGGCTGAAGTAATAAAAGACTTCTCAAGACTTTCTGTTTCAGATACATTTCCTATGACTGGAATTCAGCAGGAGCTCCACTGAAATGTAGCAGCTGAGACAGTAACCCTTGAACTGAAAAAGATCCGCTGTGTTCTGTTCCTTTCACTACCTTTGTCACCATATATCTGAAACTCTTCAGTCATCATTTCTCTGCTTCCAGAGAAATAGTTAACCTCTGTAGCCAATATTACTTCACAGTGACATGAAACTGCAACAGTATTGTGTTTTTGTTGCTAAGATGTAGAGACAGCTTGGGTTTTTTCTCAAACAAAAGCAAATAGATTTAAAAATGGCAAACAAGTGTCAAATAATTCTGTCTCATATCATTAAATGAAGATTCAAAGATAACAATCTTGATATCAAGACAAAAATTACATTTCACATCAGACTTCTTGCTCTTGAGAGCATGCTTAATATAGAGTTAAGTTAAACTAATTGAGGAGAATAAAATATTTGCATAATTATATTCTGGAAATTGTTGTTGTTCAGTCTGTTGAAATCTCTTGGAACACACGAATACATTGCTTTGTGAACCTGCTATTCCCAATTTTACCTGTTTCATCTACAGCAAATCTCATTAATACCCCCAGTAAGTATGGGAAATATTGTCTGATGTACTTTGAGATTAATTATGCTGGTGGCAATCTCTCCTTTATAAGAGAAAGCAATTCATTCAAACAATAGCAATTCTTTCTGAATTCACTTCAAATGTCATTATGATAGAATGCAATTTTGGGAATAATGCAAATGTTTCAGTAGCTGGAAGCTATTTTGTTTTAATGAGGTATGCTCTAACATACTTCATATGCTCTGCAGTTTCTACCATTGGCATAGGAAAGTAATACAGAGACAATGAATATGTTTAAATTTAGTATTGGTGTAATTCATCTGATGCTAAAGCTAAATTTAGCTAGTTGCTGTATTTTATTTATGCAGA